>RJWM01013759.1:0-52373 GCA_004363535.1 Dasyprocta punctata
AAAAAAAAAAAAAGTTATAAGCATTCTAGTAAATATTAGATTAAATCTTGCTTTCAAAGTCTTTGCATTTTGATTCTGGTAATATGGCAGGGATTTGGAGAAAGATAAATTACAATAAAAATTGCATTCAAAGTTACAAAGGAGTGAAAGGATGAAAGACTTAAGAAGAAATGAACAACAAAACAATAGAAATTTCTTGCAAAATCTTGGTACATCTTGGCTCAGCAGTTAAACAGTGTGTTGTAGAGAGTATTCTGACAGGGGAAATTACTAATTAAAGTTTATATTCGATTTAAGTTTTTTATACAGCTGCTCTATTTTTCTAATTATGCAAGAACTAGCTGTACAGTGACATGTTTTTGACCCATGTCTTTTCTATATCATTCCACAAATGTGTCACCTTCCTCATTCCCACACGGAGCCACTTCCCTTTGGTCTTTTTCCTGCTCCAGACACAGCAAACTCTTCCTATTTCCTGACACAGTGACTCTGAGCCTCACATAGTTGACTTCTCTTCATCCACATTTCAGAGGTAATCACTGCAAACCATTTTTCTGATTACTCTATTAAACTATCAGCCTCCCTCTTGGCAGTAACATTTCTTCATTATTTCTAAAGAAAAAAACCTCAGCTTAGCGTTTTTTTGAATCTTATTTTTAAATAAATGTAAATCAATCTAGAGAAAGAATTCACTCATACTTTACACTTTGTGGACATTCTATGAATTTTAATATGTATTTCATTATATGTAACCATACTGTAATCAGTTTTAAACTGTCTCATAATCCCCAAAACTTCTGCATGCTTTTTATTCCTTTGTAATTTCACATTCCACCCACCCTGAATCAGAAGCATTCACTTATCTGTGCTTCATGATTCTAGGTCAATCTTTGCAGTAATTTCATTTAAATATAAATAATGTATAATATTTTGAGAATATTTTTGCATAGTCTGATGCCTTTATAATTTATCCAAATTTTTTATCAGCAATACATTCTTATTTTATTCATGAGTAGTATTCCATTGTGTGAATTCACTACTGTTTACACGTTATTTCCTGACGAAGACTATTTTGTATAGATGCATGTTTTCATTTTCTCTAGAATAATTACCTAAAGTTGATATATCTGGGTCATTGATAGTTGTATGTTTAAATTGTAATTAAATCCAACCCATTTTTAAAGTAGCTGTTTCATTTTGCATTCCAACTGTTAATGCATAAAGGTTTCAGTTGTTCTTTTTTCTCATCAATTTCCATTGAGAGAGATTTTAAAAATATGTGCAGTAGTAAATTATTTTTATTGTTATTTACATTTCCTTAAACAGTGGTAAAATTGAGCATCTTTCTTGGATCTTTTGCCATTCTTCTATCATTAGGAAAATTTCTGTTCAAGTCTTTTTTTTTTAAGTTAGGTTGCTGTTTCCTTATATATTCTGGATAAGTTCTTCTGAATGCAAACACTCATCATTAATAATTTTTAAGATATTTCTTAGTGTATATCTTTAATTTCACTCTCATAAAAGTTATTATTTTAAATTTAGAATTCTTAACACTTTCTGTTGTTCTTATTTATTATAAGATTACTTATTTATAATTTATACTCTGAAAAATATATAGGTTTTGATTTTACAGATAACTTGTATGGAGTGATGGAATAATACTAGAATTGTTAGCACATAGTAGTTAAATACTTGCAAAGTAATTCATAATGATTACTTCTGCAACTGACTTCCACAGACTTGATGACTTAAAACATAGTCTTTTTATATATGTATGTATTTGAATTCAGAAGGTCACCATCAAGGTTTGGTGGTGGGGATACAGTCATTCAGAGATGGGAAGAGTCTGTTTCTCTGCTCCTCCAGGGCCTTGAGTCCCTCTTTTCTCTGATCTCATCTCTTTATCTCGCAGACTTTCTGGCTCTATAATCACATTATCACATGATCATATTCTTCATCTTCTATTACCAAATCTTCCCTCACCTGCCTCATAAAACAAATCTGACAATTACATTTAGAGGCAATCCAAGTAATCCAGAAGGATGATATATCAACTTGATTGGATTAATAAATGACTAGCATATTAGAAAATCCCATGTCTGGGTGGATCAAAAAAGCCAGGACCTTGGGAAATACATTTGGTCTTTCATTCTCTGGCCCTGAGACTTTGCTCTGCTTCTTGACTGCTATGAACTAAGAAACTTTACTCCACCATGCCATGAAGTGTCTGCCCTACTGCCAGCCATACACCATAGACTGAATCCCCTCAAACCATGAGCTAATTTAGAATTTCCTTCTTGAAACTAGTGAGTATTGGGTATTGTACTCCTTGGATGGAAAAGCTGAGTTATACAATGTTTTGTTTGTTTTGTTTTGTTTCCTTGGCAACCAAGTTATACACCAACCAAGGACTAGGTTTATGGATCCTAGTCTGCTACAGTTCAACAAAGTAGATTTTTGATGCATTTTAAAATGCATTTTTTTTTTTACCAGATAATGGTGTAGCCAAGTTTGAGTATCGAACACTTGAATCATTGGTAAATCATTAACTCAATATTTCACAGCTCCATACTCCAAAGTGCTGAATTGAACTAACGTTTTCAGTAAATTTGCTTTCATGGCAATCGACTTCACTTGGAGTCATTTTCTTCTCAGCGTTTTTATTTAGTCTCTCACCTCCCTCTCCCTTATCCTTTTGTACCTCTCCTCCTACCCCTTACACTTTACCGCTCTTCTCTAATTTTCTCTGTTACTTACTTGCCTGTCACTGAGTCAAAATATTTGACAGTCACAAATAATCAAAGGAGATGTTTATTTTTGGATTCCTGGTTATAAACTGTGGTTAACTGGCACAAAAGCAGAATGGCACATGACAGCGGGGCAATGGCATGAGAGAGAGGCATAATGGGTGGCAGTGCTTACATCATAACAGCCAGAAAGCAGAGAGAGATGAGGGATCCAGGTCGGCAGATACAAACAGCCACCCCGGGTCACACCTGCAGTGACCACCTGTAATGAGGTTTCACTTCCTAACAACACATTTAATGATTTAACCCATTAGTGTATGAGTGCAGAGAAACTGTTATGGGTTATATCTAGAATGTCCCCCCAAGGAGCCAATAACCTTCCAAAAACTCCTGCCTCTGAGTTCTTGAGAATTTGGGGAGACATTCTAGATATAATCCATAATAGTTTCTCTCTTCTCTAATTTTTTTTTCTGTTTGTTTTGTTTTGTATTTCAGCTTTTTTTTTTCTGGAACATAACATCTATGTTACAGAATTTCTGGGTATTATCCTACAAAGTTATTCATTAGAATTGATTTATTTATCTGATGAATAGAGAAAATAGTTTAAGAATGTATTGTTTAAACTTACAACATTTAATTTCAATTGTAAAAATACATCCTGCTGTTTCTATATAATAAAGTGGTAAAACAGGAAGTATGACCTTTTAAATTATTTTTTCAGATTTTGCAGAATGGATATTTGAGAAACAATAGCTTCTGTAAATGTTATGTATTCCATTCATTTGTGTCAGCCTCTAGACTCTTTTGATATTGGTGATAGATATTGACATAAAAATTTATATGACATTAAAAATGACTAGACATTTCATATATATCCAATGTGGCCATAAATTTATCTTTTTACTTCAATTACATAGACTTTTTTCTATTTATATTCACAGTATGTCTGTTAAAAAGAGCTAAATTGAGATTAAAACACATAGGGTTGTTCTAAAATAAATAAATAAATAAAAATTTTGGCCTGGGATGTAACTGAGCAGGACAATCATCTACCTGGCAAGCACAAGGGAAGAGGATCACTGTGAGTTCAAGGCTAGCCTGAACTACATAGTGAGACTTCATCTCTAAAAACTAAACCAAACCAAAACAAAAAAAACTTACTTTAAAACTCACATCTTATTATTATTGGCATACGTTTTTGTCAATTTTTGGTGACAGTCCTTACTATTTTCTTTAAATTCAAAATGGACTTCCTACACTTTACATGCTTTAGAGTAAAGTTAAAGAAATTTGGATTCAAAGTATCCTTATCCTATATTTGTGTCCTATAAAGATTAGAAACTTCAGGACTGTTTTATCTACTATTTCATGTAAGTAGAAAACACCAAAAGAACCATTTAAAAAGTAATAAGGAAAAAACAAATAAAAAGCAAATAAAAAACAAATTTGAATTTAATCTTACTTTTAGTTCACTTGCCATCATAATACTTAATAAATCTATCATTTAGAACATTATTATTAAGCATTTGTGCACATAGATTTGTTTTAAATGCCTTAAATATATAATTTAGAATATACAAATGTGAAATATCATAACTTTTTTCTTCAACAAACAGGTATACATGATTAAACTTAAACTCACGGTGACAGTTCACATTCTTGTAAGTATAATTTGAAAATTTTCCCATTAAAAATGTATACAATTGACTGCTTGAGTAATGAAGACAACTGTCTTAGCAATTGTTACAGCAAACAGAATTTGACTTCAGCAGAAACTATACATGATATTCAACAAGTTTTATAGTTTTTTAAAAAATATCTGAATTTGAAAAATGGATCTGCTTACTTCTGCTACCCCACAGGGAAAATTAAAAGTATGGTATGGTATTTTTTAAGGGAAAAATTCAGTCATGAATTTCAATTACTATAGTCATACTTGATTTTTCCTATAGATTGATTATAAGGGTATTAATGATGTATAAAACCTTATGTTTTTTAAAGTCATTAAATACTATTGTACTTATTTTAGAAATATATACATACTTATTTTAATTAATAACATTTGTGTTTATTCTTATTTTACTCAAATATGTTTTTGGAATGAATGTTAAACAACTAGAGATTGGATTATCTGAGGTTTAATAAATGTGATTTCATTCAACTTAGAACACTGCTGTAAAGAATATTCAGAATTAAGAGGTGTTCAGCAGGACAACATGAATAGGATGGAGGTCAGGATGGAGAGTTATTCTGGAAACTAAAATTAGTGAAGGAAATAGCATTGACTCTTCATTGGATATTTGTTGGGTGTTACCTCTAAGAGCAAATAATAGAAGATGTATGACTTCATTCATGTGGAATGCATCTTGCAGTGTTACAGATTTAGGATTTCCCTATTGAATTAATAGGGGTTGTAGAAGCTTGTGGGACTGAAGCAACATCTTTTCAGTTTGACAACTCTGGTACTACTTTTTATAGCAGAGAAAAGTGTACAAAAAGAAAATAGAGGGACCTGCTGGGAGATTAGGAATTGGGTCAAGGATTAGTTATATTAGAAAAATCTAGTAAGGAGGCCTAACATCTAGTCATAGTAGAAATAACAAAAACCCAGCCATCTAGAGCAGGGTTTCCAATTAGAGGAACACTTGATTTATATAGCCAGGACAGCACCTGCACCAAGGGTAATTTAATATTGATTCAATAAGTTAAAATCTGGGGTATAATTGCAATAAGTCAAATCCAGATTGATCACTTGTACATGGAACAAAACCCAATGTACCATTGGTATTAACTTCAATGGTTCAGTGAACTAAGCCTCAGAAAACTCAAGAAAGCAATACTGAGACAGACATAGTGTGGGAAATGGAAGTCAGATTTGGAGTTCATCAGGTTTGTGAGTGTCCTTGTGTGTAATTTGTATTTTCTCTGAATCTCAATTTCTGCATTTATAAAAACTGAATCGAGAAATGGCAATAGACAAGAACTCCTTCAAAAGAAACAAACAAAATCTATGCTGAATATAGCATTAAAAATAATGAAATGGTTACATTCACTGAGGATCTTGTACATGGGTCCTCTGCATGGCAAATCTTTATTCTCCTTATCTATTTGTTCCCCCTTCCCCTTCCCCTCACCCCTTGCCCTTTGTCTCTTGGACTCATTCCTATTTGTAAAAAATCCATCTGCTTGTCTTCTTCTATCCATTCTTTATTATTCTCTTTTTTGCACTTTACAAGAGGAAAAAGGAGAGACAGAAGGGAAAGAAATTGTAAAAAGAGACAAACTGTATTATTACATGGACACACTCCCCAAAATGACTGGAAACTGCATTGCAAACATGTATTAATGAAAAAATAAAATAAAAATGATGAAATGGTGATAGAGATGTAATGGGTAAAGCTGACATAATCCCTTGAACTACTTGGAGAAGAAAATTATGTACACTTACTATTGAACAAACAAAAAATCCCATTAATAACGAATGAAGTGGTTCTTCTTGTTTACCCTACAATTGACATTGACATTTTAATGATATACTTGAGATTGGAGGTGTCATAACAAAAGCAATATTTTTTTTAAAATCCTATCGAATTGTGCATTTTTCTTACATTCTATTCCCTTCTATCAACAACTTGAAACTCTAGAAATATGTGGTTGGATTAACAATGCTTTCTCAAATAAATAGTTTCTATTTGAAATTATATTAAAAAACAGAGTATCCATTGAAAAGTCAATTGAACTTTTTTTTGCATAAACTACATCATAAATTCTTTTTTTGATACTCCAAATTTCCATGGGTACAAAAGAAATTCTTTATAAATTCATGGAGGCTTAAAAGTGTATTTTCTTATTTTTGTTTTATATTGATTGTGTATTTCAAAGCAATGTTAGAAAAGTCATTATTTCATTAGATTTTGCAAGAAAAACTTCCCAAAATATATTTTTAAAAATGACAGTTTCTTATCAGGAATAAAGAACTTTCTAGTTAAATATCTATATATTGTACTATAAAATAGTTTGTGATATTTCACAAGAATCTGTAATATCACCTTCTCACTTTCAGTTTAAAAGACATGCATAGAAATGTTCTTACACGTTGAATGTTTTGAGGTGACTCCGCATGTGTAAGTGAGGAGAGGACCGGGTAGGGGAGGAAGACACGTAGAGGAGGACGGTGTGGAGGGCCGCAATGTTGCCCTCCCCTTAGCCGGAGTGTGATTGTTTTTACTAGCAAACATCACAGGCCGTATAGAGGTGACTTCCCTAAATTGGCTTTCAGTTTAATTAGAGTGTGGCCAAGTCCATATACTTGTTTTCAAGACAGCAAGTGGGTGACATGTCAGTCTATCATCGCTCTTTGCCAATTTTACGTTGCTCTTTGCTACAGTTGAGTCCAGAGAAGGGGACCGTGAGTCTGTGGGGTTAAAATATGAGATAACGTTTTTGCTGAGCTCTGTGTGACTCAAAACAAAAGTCCTTCGCAGAATTGGCTACGAAGCAGGTTACTCATTAGTTTCAATCTGAATCTGGCTGTCCCATTCCTTTCACAAGAATGCTTTATTCGCTCTTTTACAAGCATTGCCTGCCTAGCCACTTGTCTAGCACATCCAGCTATAATCCTCTCACCATTTTCCTCAGTGCAAATGTGATCGTTATATACGGAGGTTTGGGCTGCCTTGTGGCCTTTTCATTCCCTGTGAACAACTGGTCATCCCACTCTCCTTTTGCATCACCATTTGGTCTCTTGCTCTTTCTTCTCACCTTGCGCAGTGACACCTGGCAAGAGATTGGGGCCCACTGCCAGGCTGCCTAATAGGAAGGAAATGAGAAGTTCAGAATGCAAGCAATCTGACAGAGTGGGGACTACAAAGAAATAAGCTGGAGAAAAGATGAAAATAAGTGTAATTACATTTAAAGAAACAAGTTAATCAATTAAGATTTGAGATTTTGATTTTAACAGTTTCATTAAAGTTGCATGACCAAATTGAAGCAATAAAATATCCTAACCTATTCATATTCACTGAAAAGTTTTTAATTAGATTAATATATTTCAGTGATATACAATACTTCTTCTGTAAGCATAGTATTTTCAAACTAATTTGCATAGTGAAATGATTATTTTGTTTTCTGAGAAAAATAGACCTAAAAATAGAAAAATGCAGGAATGTGTATAGTGAGATTAAATCGAAGATCACACTACTAGGTCACACAACATCTTCTTAGTAAAATACTCAAGGGAACACAGAAAAAAAACTGTAATCTTTCATGATTATATTTTCTCTACTGAAACTTTTCTTCACTCATTTCCATATGTAATAATTAATTTTTGAAATTATTAATTTTTCTTGTCACTGATTAATGTCATATTATGATAAATTGGAAGACAAAAAAGAAGCACTCAAATTTCAGAATATGACATGCCTGCTTCACATCATTTGATTTTCATAAATTAAAAAATGACAGGAAAATATATTACTTTTACTTAATCATTTCTTTATTTTAAAGGCAAAAGAATGATAGTTTCTAGATACCTGAGGAGCCACTCTTTTTGATATCTGCTGTGGTTTTCTTCCATGTCCCATGCCATAAAATAGAAGACATTTTTTTTAGTAACAGCTTATTTTACCTTTCATCAGCATTTTATATATTTAACTCTCCTTTCCTTATCTTTTTAGGGTCGCTAGATAAACAACATTTAATAATCCTACATCTCTTTCTCTGTTCTCCCTTCAAGTAATCAAATCTCAAAATACTTAAAGTACTCTAGAATTGGTCCCAGAACTTCTATTCATCTGATTCTTATTTGCCTAGGTGATTAATTCTATACTATCGTAATAAGCCCATTGCTTCTCTATTTAGGATATGTCTATTACAACAACTGTATTGAAAAATCATCCCCAATTCCATCAGGCATTTATGTCTCCAATGTTTCTATCATCTGCAGCTTTACTCAGATAAGTTAGATTTATTTCCAATCTGTGTAAGTTCTGATTTGTGTCACGTATCTTTTCATTTCCCTTGTACTGAGAGTTACTCTGATATCAGGAGTGCAACATAACAACCTTAATCAGGAAACTATTTTTTTACATCACCTCTCTTAGTGTATTATTACCAATAGCAGAGCATATTAATCATGTCCGAATAATTATGTAAAAGAATTTGCTTCGTTATCATTCATTCATATTTAGGTCGTATGACATAGAAAGGAAGTAATGAATCACTACAATTGTGTATAGCATCACTTCCAAATCCTCTCTGTATTTTACTGAAATACATTATCATGTATCGAAGTGTGTTACGTAATACGGAATAGGCATCTTTAAAAAAATTGCAAAAAGTAAATTTTTGCTTTCACCTTTACCCAAATAGTAACTTACCCTCTGTTAGTAAATTGCACTACCTAGTACCCAGTGAGGGTCTGGAATTACGCCTCTGCTCAATTTCAGCAACTGTTCCTACTTGTTAGCTAGATCTCTAAAATATATTAAAAATGTCTCCACAATTTCCACTTATTTTGCTAACACTACAGTCCAGATCAATGCCGTTTATTGTCCAGCATGCTACCGTTTCTTTCTTTAATAGTTTTTCTGATTATTAATCTATTAACAATAGCATACTTTTATAGTAAGCAGGTTGAATATTTTGAGGCAATCATGCAATCAGCATCCAACCCACAAATGCAAATTGAGTTATTACTATGTTTTCTGTGGTGTTCTACAATATGAGTGTACAGCAAACAAAACAAAGACTCCAATTAATGAAAGTTATTTTGTATCTGAGGGAGATAATAAATAGAAATGCATAGTACTGTATGCTGAGTAGTGGTAAGAACTACGAAGAAATATCTTAAAAAGAAAGGGACTAGATTGGGATGATGATGCACAAGCTGATGTTAGATTAAAAGTGGGCAAGGAAGACATCTCAAATATAGACAACTTTTATCATATACGTGAAAGAATAAAGAAACAAGCCATGTGGGTCCCTAACAGTCAATTTTCCAAGCTTCCAAAAAACATATGAAGGTGTAAAGAAGGTAAATGCTTATCAAGTAGCAAGAGGATGAATTGACTGGGGCAGAGTGATTTAGTGTGAGAGTGGCGGAAGATAGAGGAGCAAGAGGAGCCAGATTAGCAAGCACTAAGTGGATATAGTGTGTCAATTATATTGTATTTGTCTAAAATAGGGAAAGTTTTATGCAACTTATGGCCTTATCTTATTTGTATATCTAATGAATCATCATAACTGTTAGAATGGGAAGGTCTTTTTAAATTGTTCTGATTAGATGGATAATGCCTTCTTTGACTATAACAAGAAAGAATGAAGAAAAAGGAGACCAATTTTTTAGGACTACTTGGAGTGAAATGTGAAAGACTTCAAAAATAAAGCATTTTAAAGGTGTAAATAAATATAGGGACAATCTATTTGGAATATATTAACTTTGAAATGCTTATTGCTTTTTCAAGTGAAAATTTTGATTAAAAATTTAGATTTGTGAGCAATGAAATCAGGAACATAGGAGAGGGTACAGATAGCATTAGGAAAGTGATGCAACTAATTGATATTTAAAGTTATGACTTTAATTTCTGTGCTCTGCTTACTAAAATCCTGCAATATCTATTCAAGCACCTGAAGATCATGTGTATAATGTAACTATAACCTACCACATGTGTTTATGTAATCAGTTCCAAAGAAACTCCTATCAAGATTTTCTTATACCAATTTTAATCCCATCCCTTTTGTTCCAAATGCAGTCTTCTCCCTGCTTTTCATCTGAACTTATTCCTGAACTACAAATTTTTCACTTACAGTTCTTTGTGTGTACAATGTAATGACTAGCTTCTATCCGCCCAATTTCTCATCAGTTACATTATCTGAGGAGTTACTTTCAATCCCTCATCAGATTTTGTTCTTTAATTTTAGAAGATCCACTACGTTTTGAGTTGATACTATCGTCTTGCTCACTGTTTGCAAACCTTTAGTGAAAGGTTCTTGTCCTAGTAAAAATTACTGTACAGTTATGGAGATGGTCTAATATGGTGGAAGGCCAAAGCGGGAATGTTTACCCTGCTTCTTCCCTTTCAGCCCAAATTGTTACTGTCTTTCCCATTTGCACACAAAGAAGATTCCAATCAGTTCCTCGCACATCCTCAAATAAAATGGCCACTTTCACCTTCCTTTTCCTCCTGCTTCTCTATTGTGCCAGAAAACGCTAACATTTAGAACAGCATAACACATTGGATGAATAAATAATAAAGTGGAAAAGTGCCATGATCTATGCATTCACTTCACAAGTCCCCATCTCCCATCTTTTTTCATCTACACCTTTTTCTATCCACATAGACAAGGCAAATTTTAGAGTAATACTGAACAGGTAGATGACAAATACAGAAATATTTTTGGCTTTTGTATAAGTAAAACAGCTATACCTTATTAGAAGTAGCAAAAATTCTTGTAGAAGTATGTACTTTTAATTTTCATAGATCATGAACTGTATCACTGAAAATACTAAAATAGCAGAAGTGTGGGCAAAAGAAAGGTAACTTCTAAATAAAACAGAGAAATAGCTTTTAGTGTAATGAAAAAGCAGGAAAAGAAAAAAAGCCCTACAAATAGTAACTGTACTAGGAGTTGAACTTTCAACCTGTGAAACACATAAGTTAAAAGAGAAATATATTCAGATCAAATATGAAGTCTAGAATGACCCATTTGTACTTTGTAAAAAAAAGGTTGTCACCTCCTTGCTTTTATTTTAGTAAATTACAAAAAAGGTGCTGAGGGAAAATACTGTAGAAACAAGAAGTAGTGGAAAATTGGGCAAGACAGAGTAAAAGCTGAAATTAATCTATTATAGAATACAAAATAAAACATAGGAAATTTTTTACTTCTTTATAATAAAAATGGTGACTTTTAAAAAAATAAGAAATAGTGAGAAGACACTATGTAAATAAATAATGAGTTTTTTGGAATAGATCAGATAAAAGAAGTCTATAATTAAGTGCAAGAAAATATATAAAATTCACCAAAAGAGTGAAATAATATCTATGAAAACTAAATCAATGCAAGGTAGGAAATTTTGTGATGTTTCCTAAAATGTAGAAACATCACAGTTATGAAAATGATCATAATATGTTACATCTAGATGACAGGAAATGGGAAATTGATACACAGATAATAAGTAATAAATAAAATTTCAGTTCAAAGGAATAGAGGAAATATTAAAGATACATACAAGAAGAGTTGTCAGTTAAATTTTGTAATGAAATTTAATCCCACATAATATTGTTGTTTTATTTTCTTTCATGAGTTACATCTTTTTATGGGGTAGAAATCAAGTGCTGCTTAGTTAGAATTCTTTTGGCATGCCCAAAACACTTCTTAGAGAGAGTTACATTATTTTAAAGTGTGATCATAGCCAGGCAAGCTATGCGTGACCCAGGAAGAGAACAGTTAGAAAGTGCCTCTTGAGAATCAGCCATGTCGGGAGTGGGAAGAGCCAACCAACAAGTCAAGCAGCCAGCCTTTCTGGTAAGCTGTGCAAGCCATGCAGGGGTCCAGGAAGAGAAAAGTCAGATAGCATCTTTCATGAGCCTATCAGCACTTGGGCTGAGGATCACCAACTCTTCATCCCACGCCGTGGGAGGCCAGCTGGTTCATAAGACAGGCTGTGTTAGCGGCAACTGAGGCATGGGGGCAGCTGAGTGCTTGTATTGTTTGGTTGATTTTGCAGCCCTGGGGCCAGCAGTCTGAGCATCTATAAAAAGGATGACAGTATGCAATATGGTAAATATGGGGGATTTCGTTATTTTGTGTTGAAAATCCAATATTGTTCTCACTGTTTTTATTTTGCTCCAACTAATTGTTTTGCTTTATTCAGTGTTCTATTTTGATTGGTTTTATTCTGGTTTTTTTGGTTCAATTTTGCTATATGGAATGGACAACTATTGTGAAGGTGACAAGATATACTATGGCGGCCATTGTTGTTTTCCTGTTGTCCTGCTTTGAAGTTCTGTGTCAGTTTCACTGGTTTGTTTCGATTGGATTTATTCTGTTTTGTTGTGTTGTGTTTTATTATCTTTAAAATAAAAAAAATAGATGTGACCATAGTCATAAAATAGAGAAATACATGATATCTATCATGAAAATATGATATTTATAAAGATAAAATCCAAAATCAAATGAAAGAATAGAGATAAAGAAAAAAATTCTCAAATTTCTTTACATCAACAACAAATTTGAGAATACAATGTATGACATGATGATTACTGTGGATTCTTGACTTGTATATTCTGAATTCTAATACTGTCCTTGTCACTTATAAGTGATGATACTGAGCAAATCAATAACCTCTCAGTTCACTGGTTTCCTCATTTATAGAAGGAAAATTGTGTGGTTCTTCTGATGATGAAACAAGATGAAATATAAAGTGCTCAGAAAATGCCTGAAACACAATTATCTTGCAATTTAGTATATGGCTTGTCTATTAAGGTGATAGAAACATTGGCACAGGCTTAGAAGAACTTGCAGTCATACAAAAAATTTGCATATGACATTTTAACCTTTAAAATTGAAGTCAAACCATGTTAACAAAAGAAAATTTTTAACATTGAAAACACTGACACATAGAAAGTAAATCTTGATTTCATTTATAATTGTTGTGAGCATGTTTTTGTTGTTGTTGTTGTTACTGTTATTGCTTTTTGTTTCTTTATTTTATTTCTCTTACCTATAGACAGGTGTTTCAGATAGTTTGAGCAGGCTGTACTTTTACCCCATCTCTCTCTTTAGAGTAAAAGCAGTGCTTGATTTCCACCCCATAAAAAGATATAATTCAAAAAAGAAAACAAAACAAGAATATTATATTAGGTTAAATTTTGTTACAAGTGATGAGAATATCAAACAAGTTGTAGTCTAATAAGGCAGAATTTGTTTCTGTCTCACAAAAAAGGAAGTTCAGATACTATCAATAAGGGATTGTTTGGCAGCTCTTGCTGTGCATTAGTTGTGCTCCATCTATGGCGTTTTGTCACACACTTTGTCACTGAAATAAAATAGCTAGAGCTTCACCTCGCATTTCACATACCAGGAAGGAGGAAGGGAATGAAATGCATCATTTTTAGAGACAGTTGCTAGTATTGTCATTCACTGTTTCAAATTACAACTTTCTACTCAAGGAGACTGATAAACATAGCTGTTAATTCAAGTGTTTATATTATCAGCTAAAAATTAACTTTGAATACCCCAAGGAAAGTGAGGATAGCAATTTCCCCTCAATGTCATCCATTTTCCCAAACATTGGTAAGAAAAATCTACTCTCAGGATATACTCCACTAAAGAAATGTACCAAAATCAAGTTCAGTATGTTGCATATTTTAGAGTCCTGTACTTTGTAGTCTACTGTGGTTTGGTGACTGAAACCTTAAACATGTGTATGCAGGGTAGTTTTCCTAATGCTTTGGACTGCCCTACCACTTTATCCTTCTTTACCCATAGTTCTCACGAGCAACAGTTTTGCAAATCCAACTTCTAAAGGAAAGAGGAAGCTGAATTGAAGACCTTATATTTTAATCAAGTTCCTCACTAAAAACAGAATGTCTTCAATGCCCTGAATGTCATGTTTCAGCTTTCCAGAAATAAAATCTAGATTAGGATGCATTCCAGGGTTCCTTAGCTGGTGTCTAAGTGGGGAATATACATTCACGGTAAGTACCTGTTCATGCCATTTGGGAAGCTTTTCTGTCAGGGGACAATTCACAATGAATCCTAGTCATCTGTTGCTGCCCACCTAGATTTAAGTAATTAATCTATTTCCTGCAACTTATCTGTGTAGGGGGATGTGTTTTGTCTCACCAGACTCAGACAAGTTGGCAACCTAGTATACAATGCCCCTGATTCATAAAATATATTATCAGGAACTTTGAACACAGTTTTGTAGGAGGTAGCAGGAAATGAATAAATATTTGTTAAATGATTTGTAACAAATGGAGATATAAATTATCTCTTGGGCAGGAATACTATGGAAATGAATATTAAAATCTAATGAAAACTCTTTAATCTAAGTTCTTTACTTCTGAAGTTTATTATAGGAAAAAATGTAGGCATATGCATGAACATTTGATAAAAGTGCACGCATATTCATTGGAGTGAACTCATTTTGCATGATTCAAATTAAATTATACTTAGTTCCATTCCACTGCACTGTACATTCAAACAGATTAGCTATTCTATGTTCATTGACTCATGGTAAGCATAGGTGAAATATAAAAATGAAGTTTACCTAGCTCTTGATCAGAGTTCTGCTTCTGAGGAGTGGGAAATAAATCTTGGCAGCCAGCGTTCTTTAAGTATATACACTTCACCCTAGGCAGAAAAATCATATTATCAAAGATGTTAGGGAACTCTAAATGGATGAATACTCAATTAAAATTCCAGGTGGGAAGCACAATTCTTGGATGGTTGTTCAATGAACACATTTTCTTGCTTGGGATCCTATCAGTTATTCTGGACAGGAGTTGCAATTTGGATATTGTTTTAGTGGGAAAAAAAAGAAATAAGTGACTTTCACAGTCACCCACTACAGGTGAATGGATGAATTTTAAAGAAATCTCAGTTGCATTTGTTTTTAACAAAGGACAGTTTCTTAGTTCTGGGGTGATACAGGATGTAGCCACCATTTTCTAAAATGTAGAATGAAATCTTCCATAAAATTTCTTCCCTTTTATGATAAAATTCTACTATCAGTAAAGTGGGTTTTCAACCATACACTATTTCTTTAAAAAAAAAATTCACTGGTTTTGAAACTTCAAGTGGAATAAAGTAAATTATCCAAGTTAAAACTGTCCAGAGAGCCAAACAGAACTTTCTTAGCCTTTCAGAATTGAAAAGACAAGAGTTTGGGTACCTCTAGATCAAGTTTTTTCAAGGACTATGAAGAAGCTATGATTACATTGTGTTTTCAATGGGCACTAGGTTGCCATAATCCTACTTGCTGATAAAGACAACATGCCTAAACCGAAATAAAAGAACTTATTATGCAAAACAATAGCAATATCAAGAGTATACATTTGTTTTCTTCTTGGCATAATTTGTCTGAGACTCTTCTTCCTAGAAAATACACAGCTTGATATTATACACACTTTTCCATTGATACAGAATTCTGTCTGCACAAGTTGGCCTCTGATAGGAATGACCCCCATCTGTGTGACTTCATCAAGACTTACTACCTGGACAAGCAGGTAAAGCCATCAAAGAGCTGGGTGGCCATGTGACCAACCTACACAAGATGGGAGCCCCTGAGTCCAGCATGGAAGAGTACCTCTTTAACAAGCACACTCTGGAGGACAGTGACAAGGACATCTAACATCATTAAGGCAGACCATGCATGTTGGGGTCACCTTTACCTTTTCTAAAAGTTGTACCACAATATCTGCTTTAATTCTTTAATTCCTTCAAATAAAGAAATTTAGTACCCCCAAAAAATGTTTCTTGAAATGTCCAACAATATAATTAAAATGTTTTAAAATTATGTCTTTATATTTTCTTTAAAATAAATCTGAACCAAACATATACTTAACATGTTGATCTATGATCTAATAATTGTAATAAGAAACATAGATACAAATGGAAACACAGATACAAATACTGAAATATGAGAAAACAGAGGATACAGAATCACTATATCATGGGAACCAATCAGCAAAGCATAGATATATTAAAGTAGCCGTATTTCTTTGATAAATGTTTAACAAAGAAAAAGAAACAATAGAGGGAGGAAAAAAACCTGGAAAGTGGCCACATTTAAATATTTATTAAAAAATAATGGAAATGTTATTTTGATGAGATAATTAGAAACCTGCCTCCTGATTAATAGATGACCATTTATTAAAATTTTTATACTTTCAGTGCCTCACACCAGAGAAACTTTATGATATTTGAACATGTGTGTCTGATTTATCTTTCTTAGAGCATGGTCTCAAGATGCATTCATTTACCTAGAAATATCTCAAGTTTATTCTTCTTTATGAAAGAGTAGTATTCCAATGTATTAAAAAAAAGTCTTATTCATGCATTCTGTCAATGGGCATTTGAACTGTTTCCAAAATTTAGCTATTATAGATGTGCTGCTATAAACATGAGTATGCATATGTCGTTGTGGTGTGATGATTTTAATTCTATCAAGAAGGTGCCAAGAAAGGCAACTGATGTGATCATTATGTATATCTAAAATGTACCAATAAAATTAATTTTATTTTAATTAACTTTATTATGTTTTATTTTTAATTAATGTTATTGCATTTTATTTTAAGTAATTTTATTGTATTTTATTTTTAATTAATTAATTTTATTGGCACATTTTGTATATACATAATGACCACAGCAATTACCTTTCTTGGGACCTTACTGATAGAAGTAAAAGCATCATACCATAGCAATATACTGGAGAATTCACACCAGTGAGAAATATTGTGAATGTAATAGATGTGGAAAAATTTCACCTGGAAGACATACATTATCCAACATCAAACACTTTACCCTGGGGAAAATCCTTAGCACACTAATGACTAAGGTGTATCCTTTAGTCACATACTATTCATTTTTAAAAAATGCAGGTAAATAAATAAATAAATAAAATGAATTTTTTTGATGTGAAAACCATACTGATTTTGTTTTAAAATTGAAATTATTCTGTTTGAGAAAAATTATTCCAGATGTGTAGAGGCTGCTTCCACTGGGTTGGTGAATCCTCTTTGGCTAAAAAATAGAATTATCAGAATATAGTGAATAATATTCCCAGTTTCATTAGTGTCAACACATACACTGCAAATTAAACATACAGGAAACATGTATTTCTAAGTGTTTTCCTTTTAACAACAGATACTCTCTGCTTTGCAGAGTTCAACTTGTGTTAAAGGTTAGACAGTCACAGGATGAGATTTTTCATTTTATATTCACCAAACTCAGTCTTGCCCCTGTAGGACATATGGGTCTCCTTCAGAGCACAGATAGAAACTTTAGATTATTTATGTTGATTGTTGAAGTAGGAATTATAAACCCAGAATTTTCTTTCTTTCACTGCTTTATAGAGAGATAATAAAATGTATCAGACAATTTCATTGCATCTCTTAGTTTTCCAAACATGTTCTAAAGGATCACATACATGGCCACCCAGTTACTTGCCTTTATAAATAGTTGATTAGAACTATCCTATGCAGATGATTTGCATAATTCCATCACTTTTGCATACTGTAGACTGTCAGGGTTCTCTTTATAACTAGACATAGAACTATTAGAGTCCTTGCACCTAAGGACATTAGAAAATAAATGTCAGAAAACTAAGAACAAATTCATAAATCTCATCCTCAGGATTTTGTTCTCTAGAATAACTCTCATTACCAAATTTTATACTGTATTAGTCACTGTTTAAAACTGAGACAAAACCAAAAATATACTCATTCCCCTAACAATAGTATATATATAAAATCATTTATTATGAAGTACTGAATAACACAGTTATGGAGCCAAGGAAGCCCCAAGTCTTCTATCTGCAAGCTGGAGACCCAGGACAGACAAGGGTATAGTTTCTACAATGAGGTTGAAGTCCTGAGAGCCAGGAATGGCAATGGTGTAAGTCCCAGTCCAAGGACAAGGGACACGTGAAAGTCAAGCAGAACACAAAAGGGAATAATTCTCTGTTATTCCTACATTTTATTCTACAGAGGTTCTCTGGATTGTATGGTGCCTGCCCACATTATGTAGGGAAATCTGCTTTACTTGTTCTGCCAGTTCATAGATACAAGTAGAAATAAAGATTAATTTCATGTCTATCTGGGGACTCTGTTACCCAGTCAAATTGATACATGAAATTAGCAGACATGAATGCTGAAATATTTAAATTTGAAATGTTTTGCTTCAAAATAATATGTAATTTTTTTTAGGAAAAGCTTTAGGTTGATGTGTCTAGGTGAAGGTACATTTGTCATGTATTACTTATAATTTAATACTAATAAATACAGTTGTTTTCATTGCTATATAAGAAATTATTTCAATTTATTGTATGGAAGTATATAGTTCAGTTTAGAAATTTAGAAGGCCAAGTGAACTGGGTTGGGTTCTCTGCTCATATTTTCATACGGTGGAAAAAACTAATGTGTGATATTTGTTGGGCTCTTGGAGCTTTTGAAGAATGATTTACAAGTGGAAACTAGGATTTTGCAGTTGGAGGACTGAAATCCTAGTTTCACTGTTGACTTTTTGCTGTGAGTTATTCTTTCTCAGCTCTGTGAGATGGCTTTCAAATCCTTTGTGTATCAAAAGGGGCAGCTGAATAACCCTCGTGCATCAAATCTCTCTAAAATTCTTTTCTGCTCTAAGAAAGAAAAAATTCATGGCATCCAAAGGGACCATGCCTAGATTAGATTCATATGGATAATGTACAATTGTCAAATATAACATAATCATGGGAGCACCAGTGAGAGGTGAAGGTTATAGCAATGTAATAAAACTCTGTCTGTCACAATCACTAATATAATTAGGCAAATACCTAACTAGCAAATAAATGGTGCTAAAACCAAACCTCGTATGACATCATTCATTCCTATGGTACAAGACAAGCTTTGTAGAAATATAGTTTTAAATGGGAGAGAAGGAATCCACATCTTGTATAATTAATTAGACTAATATTAGTCCAAAAATGTTGAAAAGTAATTAATCTATTTATCAGAAGACAGTTTGGAAATCACTGTTGCACTTGACTTTATCCACTGAAATCATCATAAAATGTCTTCTACTGATCTGGAAAATACCAGCAAGAAATAAAACGGAAATTAAAATCTGGTTTTAGAGTGGGACCATCTCTTGCTGATAGGGTTTGCTGACTCCTTTGCTAAAGAACAATGCATATATTTCATTTTTAAATGACATGTAAGTAGCAGCCAGGCATCTTAAGTTAAAGGAATAATATTTTCTATGAGAATTAGAAATAAATACATTATTCAAAATAAATTAGTGAAAGTACATTTTGCATAACATTTTGACAAACTTTTCACAATATATAGAAATCCGTATGTGTGACTTTTCCTTCAGTATCATTTTATCAATGATTTTATGTATTCTTGTAATAAATTAGGGAGTGAATTCCTAGAAGCACATCAAGAAGAATATCTATAGGGGGTGAGTTAAACATTACAAGATTTCTAAAATATTATGACTACAAGCAACCCTTCTTGTTTATTTAAAATTCATAAAGTCCCAGTTTCTTAAATGTGGTTATCAACAATAATGGGAGTGGAATTGTGTTTGTGAAATAAATGAAATACTTACCTTGTGCTCGAAAATGTGTCATTTTCTAGAGAGTATCCTGCTTAAGTGCAAGGTGTTATATCACTATGTGAAATGTTAAGATAAAAACAAAAAAAGCAAAACAAAACTCCAATAATAATCTATTTATGCTAGGTAGAATTCTAAAATGTCCCTTAAGATTTTAACCCCTAGTCTACGTACTGCACCTCAATGGGGGAAGAGCTTTTGAACACAATGAAATTTTGATCTTATAATTTTATTATGTAACATAACAGTAGAGATTTTTCAGATATTTTGACTGAAAAAGGAAATTCTGTTGAATGGGATTGCCTCATCAGGTAAATTCTTCAGATTCGGCATCATTCCAGAGAGATTCAGAAAGTGATAAAGCGTATGCGGGAAGCCAAGTGGGCAGAAAGATGGCTTCTTGGGGCTGAACCAAATGGATGGTGAGGGAAACTTATAAAACCAAAGGAAAGACTAAAATCATTCATGTAATAAGTGAGAGAATGAAATACTCAGTCCCACAATCAAAGAAATTAAGATCAAACTCACCAGTGGTTTTTAAAGTGGATCTGGACTACCAGAAGAGAATACAGCCCAAACAAAAGTTACAATAAAATTTTGGAAGTCCTTGTAAACACCAGATCATCCATGCTCAGACCCTGACATGCCAACACAGGAAAACACGTTTGCATTGTTTAGGCTGCCAAATTTGTCACAATTCATCATACAATGATAGAAAATTACCAGGGTATTGAAAATAAAAACGGACTTTTAACCAAATTCTGAAAATTGTTTTCTTTGGATTTTCCATAATGCCTTGATTAATTTCTTGATGATGAGACTTTTTTAAATGCATGTGTTTCATATAAGATTAAAAAATTCCTTGTATGAATTCTAGTTAGTTTTAAGTGTCATATGTATACAAACTGCATCTTTAAATAAAGTAAATATTGATTGATTATGTCATACTCATAGTTCTTTTAGAATCCATTGAAATGATCACAGCTCTTTTATTTCTATCTATGCATTTATAAATTGGTTTCACAAAGTCACAATAAGAAATGTGGATCTGAATATCCATGTTTGAAAAAAAATTTTTCCCAGTGATTACTTTAGTGATTGTCTTTTATATTAAGTACAAAATATAACTTCATTAATGAAAGTGAAATAAAAATATATTCAGGGAAGAACACCTCAACACACCTTAGTGATCCTTCACGCAGTGAATTCTGCTCTTTAATAACGCACAGTTACTAATTTGATACTACTATAAATTTATACTACAATAAATGATAAGTGCAATGTATAAAAGAAAGGAAAGATTGAAACAATTCATTTAATAATTGAGTAAATATGAATTTAGAGTTAGCTTAACATAGATACAATCATTTTTACACAGAAAGAGATGATAGACAGATGATAGATG
The DNA here is from genome assembly GCA_004363535.1 of Dasyprocta punctata. Lineage (NCBI taxonomy): Eukaryota > Metazoa > Chordata > Mammalia > Rodentia > Dasyproctidae > Dasyprocta > Dasyprocta punctata. The sequence continues at coordinate 21,475 of RJWM01013759.1, forward strand.
ACAGAGAGATGGATGTATACACACATGGGTTAGTATACACATGTGTATTCCCTGCTCACTAAACTGAGTCAATTACAATAAATGCATTTAATATGTGTTGCATGATTTCTTATACCACTGTCTAATAAAAGGAATCAGCCCTCCCTAGAAAAAAAGTGACATTATGACCAGGCATGAAATACATAAGACAATCACTGAATATCTAATACTGCTGGAAATTAAGTAGAAGGAAGAAAGAAAATCCACCAGTGATATGATAAATCAAAGAGACACCAGAGCCGAATAATAAAACTCCCTCTCAATAGTCAAAATAAACATAATAAGCAATAAAATAAAATATTATCAGATCATAACCCAAAATTCAACGTAAACTCGTATGATTTCACACAAATGTAAAAAATTCGAATAAATATATGGGGTTTCCCATATAGAACTATTTTAAACAATTTATGTGATTCCTTGACTTCCAATGAACTAGAGTGTAACTCTGTAAACTCTTTGAAGAGTAAACCGAGCATAATAACTTTCTTCCACGGGTAGGTGAGAGGCAGAGGATGTATAACTTTATAATGGGAAAGACATGATATTTTGTCATTTCAGACAGGTAATTCAGATTAATGATATTAGTGATATGCTGTATTAATAATATTATTAATAATAATAATTAATATGCCATTGATATGAAAGGATGAGAACTGTACTTTCTTTTTTTGGAATAAATTCCACCCTAAAATATATAACCCTAATCTAACAAGAAAATGAAAAAAAATAATTAAAAGAGATATTTGAGGGAGATTTGTTGGTTCATGCATCTAATTTCTTCACTTTGGATCTGAGCCAGGAGAATCTCAAGATCAAGCTCAGCCTACACAACCTGACAGATAGGGAGACTCTGTATAAAATCAAAATGAAATAATACAAACAAGCAATAAAAGGACTGGGGATTTAGTTCACTGCAAAGACTCTAGGTTCAATCAATAAGACTACAAAGAAAGTTCCATTTGACAGACATTTTACAAATATTCTACAAATACTGTCAAAGAAACCAAGAACAGAAAAGTGTGAGAAGTTGCAACAACACTGAAAAAACTAAAGAAGCATAATTATTTAATGTAATGTGATTTCCTGAATAAGATCCTGGGCAGAAAGAAGGCACTGCATAATACTGAAGGAAATATGAATAAAGTATGAAACTTATGTGCTAATGACATACTAGTATTTACTCATCATTTATAAAATATACAGTAACTACATAAGAATTATAAAATACAAAATATTATATTTACTCAAATAAGTTAAAATCTTAAATGCGATTACAAAATTCTAAAGGAAGTTTTCTGACATAATAGCAACATTGTGATGGCAGCTTGCAGTCTCCAATGTCTCACTTCCAAGGGTATGAATTTGAAATTTCTGTTCAAGATTTTTCCATCCCCTTAGATATTTCTTCCATTATTTCCTAGGTCATTGCAGTCTTTATAGAAATAAAATTTTGAATTGTCTTTTCTCTATTAATTCTTCTAACAAAACTCTTTATATTAAGAAATGAGCAAAAGATTACAAACCACATGTGCTGTTAAAAGTTATACATCATTCAGCAAAAAGAAAACTTAAATATATTAGAAATATAACAACAATTATCTATCAGTATTACTGGGAAAAGCACAAAATCTTAAAATATAACCATTAGTTAGCATGTTCCATAGAGTCAACCTAGTAGATTGCATGAAATAATTGGGGAGTTGCTATTTAAAACAAAACTCAGAGTAAGACATCTAATAAAAACTGGACATTTGCTTTTAAAAACAAGTGATAAAATCTAATTAAATTTCACATTTGCTTTTTTCTTTTCAATAAAGATTATTCCAACTCAGTATGCTAATGGAAATTATTAATGGTCAGTTTATATGTAATTAATCACAAATTAGATTATGCATAAGATGTAGTGTCCTTAAAATATAAAATTCCTTAAGGAAAATAATTGTAATTATTTTTGGTGGTCAAGTAATTTGTAAGAAACACTAGCAAAGCCTAAAATATAATTGACAATCTGTTATACCAGCTCTTGCATGATTTTAAAACATTATTTTAGAGACAATTGTTCTGAACCTTTTTAAAACAGAACAATATACTTGTGACTTCAGAGGCAGCAATAATAAGTGAAACAGGAGCCAGGTGTGGCACAGGTCCACATGTCTAATCCAGCACTCTGGAAGGCTGGGACAGGTTGACTGCAAGTTTGATTTCAATCTGGGCATTTTAGAGAATTAGGTAGACATTTTCTCAAAGCAAAAACAAACAAAAAACCTGCACTGCAGTGTGAATTCCCTGGGTGAAATTCAGTAACACACATCAAACAGAACCAAAAGCAACCAAAACTAAATAACCACAAACATATGAACCTACAATCAGTAAGATAAAAACCTACATTTTCAAAGTATTTACTACTTTAATAGAGGTGATGCATAGTGTGTATATAAAAATAGGACACAAATATGACTGAAACATAACCATGGTCAGTACCATCAAACAAACGATATCTAGAGGGTGAAATAACAGAAACTCTCCATGAGCTAAAGTAATAGCTGTTATCAAAATAATACTAATGCAGAAATGTAAAAAAAAAAAAAGAGGTGAACTAACACAGTGAATGAGTGAGCAAAAGCTTTGTTTTGAAGGTTCACATTGTCAGTAATGGCAGTGTGTATGTGTGCAGGGTTAAAAGATAAAATGTCATGGAGCATGAGAGGACCCAAGAAACAACCACAGAACACAGATGAGCACACTGCTTGGAAGAGCTGGGGAGCAAGTTTGATTCAGAAGACAGTATTTCTGGTAGCCTTGGAAGCATAAGATTGAGCTGATCAGAAAACTGAACATTCCATGTGCAGAAACAGAAAGAACCTATTGGGTTTCACATTGTAGAGAATTTCACATTGGATATGTTGGGGACATGCTGGAGAAAACAATGAGAATTAATATAGAGTAGTAAACTTTTGAAACTCTGTGAATGGGCAAACAAAACCTGGGTCAGTTTCTTTTATTTATTTATTTATTTATTTTTTATTTATTTATTTTTGCAACACCAGGGATCAAACTCACAACCTCACACATGCCAAACGGGTGCTTAAGCCACTGAACCAAACTCCCAGCCCAGGTTTTTTGAGGCAGGGTCACACTATGTACCTCAGGCCAGCCTTGCACTCATGTAGTCCACGCTGGCCTCAAACTCACAACGCTCCTCCTACCTCAGCCTCCCCAGTGCTGGGATTAAAGGCGTGCACCACCACGCCTGGCTAACCTGAGTCAGTTTCAAAGGCAAGTGAGAACAAAGAATAGAAACTCAAATTTTATTACAGTTTTTCATAATTTGTTCAATGAAAATTTGACCAGATGGATATACAGTGCAAAATACAATCACCAGCTCAAGGGTGCCAACTGACAAAACATTTTTTATTGTCTACTTTGTTACACAAGAAAGCCACCAATGGAAATTACAATTGGAGCTTGTGTGCAGGGAAAAAATCTACCAAGGATTAAATAGCTAGTATATTATTAGGCTGGAGGATTGACTCGTTAGGAGTAAAAAGATCTACCTGAGTATAATATAAAATTGTGCTCATTGTGCTGTCAGTAAGTTTATTTCACTTTTGTTTCTTAGTGCACTGTGGGGACTTATGTTGTGCACTGGTACTGTCTGCCCATTGGCCATGATGTCAGTGCAAAGCATGCAAATATCTAAAAAGTTATCAGCTGAACAATATAGTTTGAACAGCTAAAGACATAACAGTATGGTCAATTTTGTCTTTTCATAAGGTAAGTCCATCAGTGTATTTATCACTTAGAAATAGCATAGGGTGTAGTTTGACTAAAAAGATAGATACAGTTCTAACTCCCAAAATTAAGACAGCAAGGCCCAAAATTAAGTTTGTCAAGGTTACAAAGTGTAAGAAAAAGTGGAAGTTATATATGAAGGAGAAGCGATAGAATTTAACAAACATTTAGATAATGAAGAGAATAATAAACTTAATATGTTGAATTAATAAGTTACCACAAGAAAACATTTTGCTGAAAACCATTGAAATTATTGAATTTAAATTTCAGAGTTAGTTGGGTGTGGTGGTGCATGCCTGTAATCCCAGAACTCAAGAGGCTGAAGTAGAAAGATTGTTGTGTGTTTGAGGCTAGCCTGAGCTTCAGAATGAGTTTAAGACCAACCTGAACTGCTTAGTGAAACCTCGTCTTAAAAAAGAAAACACACACACACACACACACACACACACACACACACAATGTTACAGAGAATTTCATGCACTAGCATACATAGAATACTACTGGTTTAGCTCTATAACTTTCTTGCATGACTTCAACAGGTTACTTCTCTGTGTTCACATCTGTTACTCAAAGTTGGAAAAATACTAACCACAAGTTTTTGAAAAGACTAAAAAAGATAACAGAATTATAACATTTAAAACTGACAACAATTTAAGATAGGACAAACATACTTCAAGAATTCATAAGTGAATATTCATGCAAATATTATCACTTGTAGTACAATGGGAAATTAGAAGACAGCAGAAATTTTGAATAGCAGTATTCAAGTATTTCAAATAAAATAAACATTTCATATTTGAAAAGTAAAGGTAGACTATGAAATCCTAGTGTCTCCCAGAATTTTCATGCATTCATAGGTGGGGTTTTTGGAAAGTGAGCATGTCATGAAAGAATATCAGAGCGTGAATTTGTTGACAAATTCATAGCTGCATATGCTGTCAGGAGGTGCAGCCTGTTTGGAAGAGGTGCGTCTCTTTGTGTGTGACCTGGAATAGTGTACTCATGTCTCCTGGCCCTTTCCTTTCCCTCTGGTTCTTCCTATTCTCTCTCTACAATTGTCTGACATGAGGTGAGCAGCTTTAATGTGCCATGCTTCTTTGATGTGAAGTTACTGCTTTGGGGACAGATAAAATGTACTGAAACCCCTGAACTTGTGGGGCACAATAAATCCTTCTTCCTACAAATGACTCTGGTTATCCTTTTTTTGTGGCAGTGTAGTCATCCTTTGCATATAAATACTATATTTCCTTTATCCATTCATCTTCTGATGGACATGTAAGTCATTTGTAAGATTTAGCTACTATAAATTGTACTGTTATAAACAGGGGTATGTTTGTATCATTGCCCTGAACTCTTTAGGGGGAGATATCATTTATAGGAAAACTGATGCACCTGGAGATAGATCATAATGCTAAATGAAATAAATCAGACACAAATTTAAATACTGCGTGGTTTCTCTTACATGAAAAACCCAAAATATAACTTAAAAAAAATAAAAAGAAAGGTAATGGGAAGTAGGAAGCTAGAACAAGAGATGGGGTGAAGAGAGAGGGACCAAGAGTAGAAGAAGATAAAAAAAAAGATTGTGCTACAAATGTACCAGTTTTCCATAAGATGCAATAATTACACATTGCAAACATGAATGAATAAAAAATAAAAACTGAAAACAATCTTTTCTTCTTTAAATTATGTCTAACAGACACTATGTCCTGACTGACTCATGTGAAATAACAACTGACCATTGTCCTCCAATGTTCAGATCAACTCATCTCTTATAATACATCAATTTAAAATAGCTATGTACACACCAAACTACCTTCACAGGAGTCAGGGAAGGTAGTGGGATAACATACTACTTGATTTTAGTAAAATTAAAAAATACGTATATGTGTGTGTATATATATATATATATATATATATATATATATATATATGAAGACTGAAAAGAAAATTGCCTGTATCATTGCTCCTTAAAATCCATTTCCTAAAATTTGGATTAATGATTCACAATACACATCTCACAGTAATTTTATTTTGCTTACATGCTACCATTGGTAATGTACAGCAAAATTACAAGAAATGTCAAAGTCTTTCTACATCCAAAAATGACTAAAAATAATACTTGGTTCACTTCCTCCAAGTAAGTTTCTCAAATAATCTTAATCAGCAATGAATAATTCTATTCTTTTACTTTTTCTTAGTTTTAAAATAAACAACCTTATTAGGAACATTGCACTAAAAATCTTTTAAAAAATAATCACTTCATTAAGAATATTCAGGTATTCATGAAGTATTGAAATATGGAAATGACTTGAGCATGCCACTAAAATGATCATCTGTCCCCAATTAATACTGATATATTGCAGTTGGGAGATCTTTTAATGATCACATTACTGGGAAATTATTGCTACTCATATAATCTGTCCTTATAATCATGTATTTATCAAAGACACAGAAGACAAGTCTCCCAGGAGACTTATTAAAATTCTTATTCTCTTGATTTTTTAATTGGTAAAAAAGATAGTTTTTCTATTTTTTCCCCCAAATGACCAACAGGGCTTTCATCAACAGAAGTATCATATAAAGTTAAACAATTGTCATATACATAAATCTCCATATTTAAAGTGCTTGAAACAATATGCAGAAATGAAGAACCACTCTACAAAGCTTCCTTGACTATGAAGTCATAGTAAAATCAGACAAATATTATTTATTAAACATCTGTAGATGCAAAGCGATGTTATTCACTGTGTCTATATGACAAAATTATAAGATAAAGATATATAATACTGGAAAATATATTTCATGTATCTTTTACTTGTCTCAAAATATTTTTTTAATTTTAAATTACTTTAAATTTTTGGTAGCATATTTCTAATTTCATATTCCATGAATTACCTTTTATTCTCTTTGCAAATCTTTCTCTCTATCTCTCCCTCTCTGTTTCACTCTCCCTCTCTTTCTTTCTCTCTCACAACACATGCATGTGCACACACACAACACACATTTGACAAATTTTCTGGCATGACAGAACATTACAATACTGTCTTTTTCTCAGACACCCATTGTCAGTTCAATTCCCTGTCTTAGTTCTGCCAGGGTAGTAGACAGCACACTCATGACAACATCCTAATACTATAAGTTGGTGGAACAAGTCATTCAAAATAACAATGGACTCATGAATTCTTGTTGGTCTCAAATGCTTATGATGTTTCTCACTCCCTCCTTACTTTCCCCAGTGTCCTCTAGGAAAGTCCCTGGGCTCATGCCCTATCCCGACCCCCATCTTGAAGGTGCAATATCTACTTTAATTATTTGAAGTACTCCTGCATGAGAGATTTGTCTCCTCTTCCCAAGTTAATAATTTTCAAGTAATTTGTTAATAAAGTAACTCATGCATAATTATTTTTGCACTTTTTGGTGTGTCATCATTAAATTACTTAGATTGTTTTAGCTTTACCTGAATATTAGATACTCCTTCAGTTGGTTCCCGCTTTTGATGTACCATCATCATTGTACAGAGGGGACACTATTACTTTTTTAACATTAAAATATCGTGCATAAAGATAAGATAGTGTGTGTAGAAACTGATCTATACAAAAACGTTTCTAGATCTGATAAAAATTTCAGCACAGTGGAAGGACTGAAATTCAGCACAAAAAAATCAATAGTGTTACTACACACCAGTAATGAAATTTCAGAGGGAAAACTCAGAACAACTCCATCCAAAATAGTTAAAATGAGCAAACAAACTAACAAAACCCAAACAAATTGGGAATCAATGAAAGCCAGGTGAAACTTTCTATAATGAAAATTACAGAACTCTGAAGAAAGGAACTGAAGACATTAGAAAATAGAAAAATATCCCCTGCTCTTTAATTAGGATTAATATTGTTAAATGGCCATATTACCAAAACTGAGCTACAGATTTACTGCAATCTATGAAGATACCAAAAACAGAATTAGAAAAAGCAACACTAAAGTTCACAGGGAATCAGAAAAGTCTCAGAATATTCAAAGAAATCCTGAGCAAGGAAAACAAAGTGGCAGGTATCACTATTACAGATTGAGCCTTACTACAAAACTATAGTAACAAAACAATTAAGATACTGACACATAAACAGGCAAAAGGTCAACGTGTATCAATAGCCATCTGATTGTTGATAAAAAAAGCCAAAAATTTATGATGGAGAAAAGAGATCCTCTTTAACAAACAGTATTAGCATTCATGGATATCTGATAGCAGAATATTGAAATAGTTAGATCCCAATATTTAACTCCATCTCAGAGACCTAAATGAAACAACAAAAATTTTGAAACTACTTGAAAATAACTTAGAGGAAACATTTGAAGTCATAGGGACAAAAAATTTTTGCATAGAACTTCAACAATATAACAAATAATATTAAGAATCAGCCGGGCTTGGTGGCGCATGCCTTCAATCCCAGCACTCGGGAGGCTGAGGTAGGCGGAGCGTTGTGAGTTCGAGGCCAGCTTGGGCTACAGCGCGAGTGCAAGGCCGGCCTGAGCTACATAGTGCGACCCTGCCTCAGAAAACCAGGGCCGGGAGTTTGGCTCAGTGCCTTAAGCGCCTGTCTGATAGGTGTAAGGTTGTGAGTTCAATCCCCGGTGCCGCAAAAAAAAAAAAAAAAAAAAAAAAAAAAAAAAAAAAAAAAAAAAAAAAAAAAAAAAAAAAAAAAAAAAAAAAAAAAAAAAAAAAAAAAAAAAAAAAAAAAAAAAAAAAAAAAAAAATATATATATATATATATATATATATAAAATAAAATAAAATAAAATTAAGAGTCAATGAATAGGATTATTTTATATTTTTCAAAACTTCTGCCCAGCAAAGGAAACAATTAAATGAAAAGATTACCCAGAAAGTGCTTAGAAATTTTTACCAGTACTCTTATAACAGAAGACTATCTACCTAGAACATATAAAATTTAGAAAATATAACATACTCGAAAAATTAAACTGTAATAATTACCCAATCATAAGAGGGGCCAATAAATGGAATACGTATTTCTCTAAAGAAAAAGTACAAATGACAAACAAATAGATGAAAAACGTTCAAAATTAGCCGGGCGTGGTGGCGCACGCCTTTAATCCCAGCACTTAGGAGGCTAAGGTAGGAGGAGCGTTGTGAGTTCGGGGCTGGCTTGGGCTACAACGCGAACGCAAGGTTGGCCTGAGCTACACAGGGCGACCCTGTCTCAAAAAACCAGGGCCAGGAGTTTGGCTCAGTGACTTAAGCGCCTGTCTGATAGGTGTAAGGTTGTGAGTTCAATCCCCGGTGCCACCAAAAAAAAAAAAAAAAAAAAAAAAAAAAAAAAAAAAAAAAAAAAAAAAAAAAAAAAAAAAAAAAAAAAAAAGTTCAAAATTTATGGTCATTAGGGAAATACAAATCAAAACAACCCAGAGATCCCATCTTAGGTAAGTCAGAAAAGCTATCACCCCAGTGAATGCTGGCAAGGGTATAAAGAAAGAAGGAATCTTCCTATGTGGTTGGTAAGAACATAACCTATTATAACAATTATGGAGACAGTATTAAGAGTACTCAAAAAGCAAACTAAAACAGAATATGCCATTTTATCCACCTAAACTTCTACTGGTTATATTGTCAAAATAATTACAGATATCATACTATAGTGACACAGGTGTTTATGTTCTTACCAAAACATTTCACAATAGCTAAATTCTGGCAACAGCCTGGGTATCTCTTAATAGATAAATGGATAAAGAAAATCTAGCATATATACACAGTGAATGAAAGAAACAAAGAGAAAAATAATTTAGTTTTCAGGAAAATATGTGGAAATTGAGGTCATCCTACTAAGAAAAATAAGCCCAAATCAGAAAGTAGAATTTTGTATGCTTTCTTTTATATGGAAAAAAAGTAACATATAAATAAATCAATGAAGAAATTGTGATGGCAAGATAACAGAAGATATACTAGACATGGGAAAGGGCTTCAAGGGGAGGAGAAGTAAGGGGGAGAATTTTAAGGGGTTGGAAATGAAAAGAGATAAAATATGTATGCACCAATTTCCCAAAATGCACTTGCAATAATAAACATTTTTAAACATTGTTTAAAAAATAATATGCTGCAGACTTTACTTGTATATTTCCTGCCTTAGTTCTAAGACATTCTTATACAGAATCCTGGTTTCTTTTATAGGAGAATAGTATTAAGGAATAAAAACCCTGGGTGTTACATGTGCTCACTGTTGCTGAAATTTTTTTACTTGTTTTTTTAATTTTAACTATTAGTCTCTCTCAACTAGCAGACAAAAATTTTTGTGTTCATACCAGCTCATTTTTACACACATGTTTATAAATATTTCCATAAGTAGCCACCTGTATTTATATTAAGTGAAACTGGATTCTTTACTAACTGATATCTCTGACACAGTATCACACAAGTCATTCTAGCTGCCTTCCCTTGCCTATCTGTAAACTCAACACTAAAAGCTAGCAACTGAACTCCCATGATATCCCATCAACTTTTTTTTTATTTAAGAGAAAAAAGATATAGAAAAGAAAAACAAAAAGCAAAACAGACAAACAAATGACAACAACAAATCCAATACAGTACCACAATAGGTTAACAAAACAAGATGATAGGAATTTGATAATAGTTGCAATATTGCATATCATTACCTTCAAAAGGGTTGTTTAGATTAACAGACATAAATACGTAAAATTGACCTAATCATATGAGTATTAATTGTTTGTTTTCAATAACTACTACGTTTAATAATATAGTCATTTTGGCTAGCTTATATATACATATATACAAATATATGTATTTTTCCTTTTCCTTTCCTTCTATCCTCCTTTCCCCATCCCAATTATTTTCCCTCTTTGAGCAGTTTCTTACCCTTACACAGTATTTATTGTAGATTTTGGATCATATATCCTGTTTCAGTTTCTTACACTAGGGAGACAATACAGTATTTACACATGCGAGTTTGATTTATTTCACTTATGAGTATGGTCTCAAGTCATGTCCACTTTGTTATAAAAGTCTCGAGGCAATCTTTCTTGATAGCTGAGTAGTACTCCATTATATAAAAATACCACATCTTTTTTACCCATTCCTTGATTGGATATCCCATCAACTTAATTAATTCTTTTAATTAGTTATAAATGTATAGAAACAGTAACAGTTATAAATTATATTGACAATGTGTAAATGTCATATAATGACAGAGTGATTTTACTTCTTTGATCTTCCTTGAACTAACACATTGTTTTAATTACTTTCTCATCACTGAGATACAATACTGAACACCCTAAACTCTAAGGAGGAAAGGTTAGTTTTGGCTCACAATTCATAGGATTTCCATCCTCACTTGGCTGGCTCCAAAGCAATGTGGCAAGGCAGAGAGACATGGCAGAAGAAATGTTCTGAAAAACATTCATGGCATGGCAATAGGAAGCAATCAAGGATCCAGGGAGGAGGAGAGAGATAGATCCTTCCAGGCCACGCCCCCAGTCACCCACCTTCTCCAACCAGAATTCACCTTGCAACATCACATTTACCTATCAACTCATCCAAGAACCAATCGATTGATTAGTAGCACACATTCTTGATTCACTCACCTCCCAAAAGCCAAATTCATGAGCACACATCGCTTTGAAGGGGGTCAAGTAGATATAAAATATAATATTCATGCATCTAGACTCATCATGATAATAATACTAGATAAATTCCAACTGAAGACTCTTCAATGAAATACCTTAATACTTACAAAAATATTCAAGGTTATAAAAAGCAAATAATTGAAAGATGTGCCATAGACAAAAGAAGCCTAGAATTATGTCAATTAAAAATAATACTTTGCAACAGAAAAGGGACAATAGGTAAAATCTAAGGAAATCTACATATACTAACAACTTCAGTTATTTATGTTTCGATATTGTTCCATTAAATGTAACAAATGCATCATGTTAATACAAAGCATTAATGATACGAGAACCTGGGACTCTGTTCTTACCTCTCCAGTCTTTTGTAAATCTAAAACTTTCTAAAAGTATGGTAAAAAAGATTCAGAAAAATTAATGTCTTTCAGACCTTATTACTTATAAATTCAGATGTCCTAAATTAAAATGTGGCACAAAACACCAAGAAAATAAGGAAGTTATTAATTTTTAAGTAATACCATATATGTGACTTGTTGGAAAACAAAGACATTTTAACCATTTTCAGTAATAAAATTTTGGCAGCTGGTATTTGCACTGTCATTGGTTTCGTATTTAATGGTGATCAAAAAATGTAATGAATATAAGAATTGAATAAACAATAACGCAAATCTTTTATATATTTTAAACATTTTTAAAAGTTTTAAAAGATTTTTTAAATCTTTAAAATGTGTAAAAGATTTGCTTTTACATGGTAGAAAGCATTTAAACAAAGCTAAGTACAGATTCAGTATGAAGCACACTATTATCCATGTCAATTTTTTACTACCTTGGAGTAGAGCTGGTAAAATTGCAATTACGTATGTGTATTAGTTGTGTATGCTGTGTAACAAAAGGTCAAAAATACTGCAATTTTTTAAAAAAGTCGTATGTTTATAATCCTAGATTCTGCGGATCAGGAGTAGGAGAGGAGCTTCACTGGGTCCTCTACACAGTGCCTTTCAGTAAAGTAATCATTTTATTAGCTGAGTAATTTTTTATTTATGATCATAGATTCCTCACTCGAGTGTGTGTGGTTGTTGGGAAAATTCAGTACCTTTCAACAGCAAGACTAAGGAGTCTTATTTATTTACTTACTTACCTCTATATTTATTTTTTGCTGCATGTCAGTCACTGTCCTTCTTGGCTCTGTAGACGTGTGTATTTCTCAGCTCATGACCATCTCACAGGTATACGCAGAATGCAGGAGCTTATTTCTTCAAAGCCAGCAGATAAATCCAGTGTTTACCTACAAAAGCTCTCATACGACTCAGTCACAGTCATCCACGATGATCTATTTTTCAGTTGAAATAAAAAGCAATGGACTTGGAACCTTTAATCTTGCAAAATGCCTTCACTCTTGCCATACAGTGTAGTACAATCACAAAACTGGCATTAATATCATAATTACAAATTTAAGAGATAGGGATCTTCTACTGTACATATAAGGATCTTATTACTCTCAAAGAACTCTGCCTGGCACACATGTATTTATTGTGTACTATGACAGTTAGTAGTCATTGTGTAACTTGTAGACTGTTTCACTTAAATTTTTAATATCATACTTGTGATGTTGTGGAATTCTATCTCTGACCATTCAAATTGTTTCCAATATCATGCAAATCCAGAAATTACTGAAATGAATAAATTTGTTTATTTGTCTATTGAAGATGTATCATCAGCATAAATTTCCAGGAGACAAATAACCGACATACCAAGCAAACAGGATATTATGAGAGTTAAATTCTTCTCCATAATGGTTGCACTTATTGTTATTCACGAAACAGATATAAGCATACCTGTTTTTCCACAGTACTTCCATTCATCGATTTATAGAATTTTTGTTTTTATATATTTATGTGTGTATGTATACATGCATGTGTATTTGCATGTATGGTGGTGATGGTGATAGAACTCACAGTCTCACACGTGCAAGCTAAGTACTATATTACATGTCTAGTAATTCATGGAATGATGGAACTAACAAAAAAATGAAGATAATGTATTCAACATCTTTTTTTGACATGTAAGAAAAGAATGCACTGCTTAAACTTGGGGTAGTCTTGCTTAATTTTTAATGTCAAATATTTTCCTAACACACTGTATTGAAGGAATATAAAGTATGGGATGACAGATTCAGTTTCTGCTAAGCAGATGAAAACAGCATAAATTCTTTTTCTTGAATAGTCCTACCTTTATAATAATCAGTAAAGTTCCACTTTGTTAAGTCCTAATTTCTACACAGAGTATGATAACAATCTGTATTTTAAAAAAATTAACTTTAGATTCTACATAAAAACATTTTCCTTAAGACAGTTTTACTTCCATTTCTTTAAGAAACATTTTGATTAGAAAGTATTGTATGCAATTTGAAGTGATATTTTAACATAACATCCACAACACAAGAATAGAGAAGAAATATCATTTCACTTTTTTGATGGGAAAAATAGATTGTATTTTCCAAAGATTGCATGTGCACTCTACATTCTGCAACTCTATTAATTCCAGTAATATCGCATCAAAATCTAGTTTTCTATTTTCTGCATAGATTTATAGGCTCAAACAGAGATGATACATAATCTCTGAGCACAATTAGTGTATCCTGCAATGCAAAAAAAAAATTGCCTACACATCTGATTTTCTTATGTGAATGCATCTGCAAACACATTACGACCTGTCTCACACTATACATTACTATTAGTAAATGAAATATTGATGTTGTTTGGGGATGCTCATTACTACAGACGACATTTCAGATTTATTCCATGATGTGCATATAAGTCAGTTCAGTAAACACACAATCCTGATTTATTTAGCTACTTGCAACCACAAAACTGTTCATAAGAATTCCTTCTTTTCGCCTTAATGCATCATCTAAATATTGCATGCCCCCCTGTAAATGCAATCTATATGTCAATGCTGAATTTTACAAATCCTTTTATGCTAGACTTTGACCTTTACACGGTAAAGCTCACAGCTGTAGTCTGATTCACATATTTGATATTTGAAAATGAATTCCTGAAAATTTCTGGCAAAAACTACCACATTAAGTTGAAACAATTTTTGTAATAATTATTTTCTTTGACTGAATTAGCCATGTATCTTTGTCAGCAATCAATAAGAAATTTAATCAGAGAATCCTCAAGTTACTGGAAACTCATTATCTAAGTTTTTCTTGTTTCTTAATTAAAGAATCTCTAAAAACACCTTTTTCATGTGTATCTAAAGATAGTGCTGCTCTTTCATTGGCATGAAATCTTAAAATGTAACACGTTACAGAAATTTTGATATAGCACATGTGTATGCAAACAATGTCTGATATAACTACCTCTCATTTATGTTTTCTGTGTGTAATTTTGCTTCTTTATCTTTCATTTTCTACAATGTTACAAACATTGAAAGGGTGAATAAATTATCATTTTAGGTTTTTAAATTTTTATTTTCAAAGGTTAGCATTATATTGATCATATTTCCCAGGTTTTATCTCCTAAAGATTATTAAAGTTTAAGAGATTCAAAATATATCATACTAGTAACACATTTATTCACAAATTTACTGCCAGCATAATAGAATATTTTAAATTTGTCTCAAACTATACTTTTAAAATGCACAAAATTCACAGCTAAAAAAGAAGGAAAAAATAAGGGTATTATATAAAATATGCCATTAGCAATTGAGTTATCATTATTGAAGGACTAATATATATTAAGGGATGGAGTACAGTTCTCAGTATTTATCTTAATGTTCACTGAACACGATATCATATTTGATACATAACTGAAATTTGCATGGTTATCATACTAGTATTTAATTAGTTGTTATGGGGTATCTTTATTTTATAATATCTATTGCACATATTAGTCCTAATTTACACTTTTGGTTTCTCACACTATGAGACAATATGATGTTTACACATGTGAGTCTGATTTATTTCACTTAGGAGTATGGTCTCAAGTTGTATCGATTTACCTAGGAAAGTCTCAACTTTGTCTTTCTTTAAGGCTAAGTAGTACTCCACTGTACAAGAAGATCTCATCTTTTTTATCTATTCAACATGGTTGGGCATTTGGGCTTTTTCCAATATTTAAGTATTACAAATTATGCTGCTATAAACATGGATGCATGTACATCACTGTGATATGATGTTTTTAATTTTTCTGGGAAGATACCCAGAAGGAGAATAGCCGAGTCAAATGGGGTCTCTAATCCTAGTCTTTCGAGGAATCCCCATACTGATTTCCCAGGTAGTTGCACCATTCTACACTCCCACCCACACTGAAGAAGGGCTCATTTTTCCTCACAGCCTGCTAGCATTTGTTATTGATTCATTTCTTGATGATAGTCATTCTTTCTAGAGTGAGACAGAATCTCAGTGGTGCTTTAGTTTACGTCTCTCAAATGACCAATGATGTTGAACCTTTTTTCATATATTTTGTTTCTGTTTGCATTTCTTTATTTGAGAAAAGTGTAACATCTCAGATACTCATATTTGGATTGGGTTGTTGAATTACAGGAGTTAAATTTTTTTCAATTCTTTATATGTTCTAGATATGTCTTGTCTGAGGGAAAACTGGTTAAAAGTTTTTCTCACTCTGTGGGATATATTTTCACTCTGTTGATGATTTCTTTTGTTGTACAAAAGCTATTTAACAGATGAGGTCCCAATTGTTGATTCTTTGTACTATTTCCCATGTGATAAGGGTTTTATGCATGAAGTCGCTGCCTAAACCTATATCTTCAAAATTCTATCTATTTTCTCTTCCAGCATATTCAATATTCCTGTTTTAATATTTAGATCTTTGAACCATTTTAACTTTAATTTAGTGCACGTCGATAGACATGAGTCTAGTTCTAGTCTTCAGCCTGTGGAAAGCCAGTTTTTCCAGAACCATTTATTATAGAGGCTATCATTCTTTGACTGAATATATTTGGCACCTTTGATAAAGATAAGTTGGCTGATCATGTTTGGAGTTGTGTCTGCATTTTCTAGTATTTTCCACTGATCCTTGGGTTTGCTTTTTTGCCAGTACCATGGTGATTTTATCACAATAACCTTTCTGAGAAGCATTTCTAAGAGATATGTATTGTTGTATTAGATTCTTAGAACATTTTTAAATCTTTCAGAATTCTTGAAATTCACAAATAAGGTACATAAGCATATTCATATGCATATTCACAAAATATTAAGAATAAATATTTAATTTTAAATGCATGACTTTTAAATGTTTGATTTTAAGAGCATGATTTTTAGAGTTCATAAGAACAAAATAATTCATTCAAAAAGTATATATTTGTTCATGACAAAAAGTATTAAACATAAAATCTTACAAGGAATTTTCTAAGTAAGCTTAATCTCCTGGAACAAATATACTTTACCTAGTTATTACTGAGTTATTAGAGCATTTGCTTGCTTATCTACTTTTTTTTATTATATTCCTTGCTTTGTCATTCCAAAACACACACACACATGCACACACACAAATACATATACTTACATTATGTATATAAATAGTTTCTTCTTCCTCTTCCTCTTTTATTTTTTAATACAATGCAAGGAGATATCAATAGAGAATATTAAAATCACTTTTCTTACTTCTATGAAAAAAACCAAAATATCAACAAAATATTTAGAGAATAGTAATAGCCAATTTATTATGTACCATGCTCTAAAATAATAGCCAAAATACTATTTAGGTTGCAAGTCATAGACAAAAAGATGCTCTTTTACAAAGAATAAATGGATCGTAGTACAAAACTTTTTTTTCAATGAAGTAAAATAAATTAGTAGCATAAATGAAAGAAGTTAGCATAACATATATACAGATATTTTTGATTGATTTATTGTTTTTCTTCTGTCCCTGCAATTGAACCAACTGGAATCTAACTTTAATTCATAGTTCTTATAATATATCGTCTGAATTAATTGATTAATAATTCAACACAAATATGACACATACTTGATAATTTTGTCTCATATACAGTTCCATGGCATTATGTAGTGTATGTATTTTTCTATACAACGCTGGTCAGAGAAAATACCAGTTATTTTGTTTTCTAATCATTTAGGATTGGTGTGCATTGCGGCATAAAGTAAACATATAATTGTTTGATGTAAGAGATTGAGTATAAAGATTATGATTATATTAGAAATGCGTCACAATTATAAATCATGTTATTTCTTCAAAATGGAAAATCATAATGCTGAAGCACTTTATTATTTTATTTATTTCTATTTCCCATCCCTTTGTTTGAATATAAAGACAAGTTTGAATGCAACCTAAAATGGCATCACATAAAATGTTCTGAGAAAATATATATGGTTTATAACAGAAATCATTACTAAAATATGAGCAATAAATATGCCTTATTTCATAGTATTTTCTACATTCATTAATTACACTAAATATTTAATTTTGGTAAATGATTTTTATGAAAATATTCAAAATCATTAAGTATTTGCATATCTTTAGATATTAAGATTCATATTATATGTTATGTAAAATAACACTGGAGTTTAAGATTAGCCTTTCTGTAATAAACATTAAAATGTTCTGACTTCGAATTAAGTAATACTTAAGTCATTGAATCTTTGTGTATACTGAAGTAATGATTTGATGATCTTCATATCAATTAGGATCGTTCTTAATTCAAGAAGAATATTTAAGTTATTCGCATTTTTGACTAAGACCTTGGAAACATAGAAATGGATGCTTCTGCAAATCAAGTCAAAATGATGAAACTTGTTCTTTCTCAGAAAAAAATAAAGCAACAAACATTGCAAAAAAATCTCTTTTGTCTTAAAATTTGACTGTGGTAGATCTGTAAAAACTGTAAGACATTATAATTACTCAAATGGGATATTAAAATCTACTATTCATCCAGCTCTTATATTAGGTCTTCATGTTAAAGTCAGTCATATTTTTACAATAATGTAAAATTTTTCCTTGATAAATTCAAACAGATCTACTAAAGAGTCTATTATTATATGAAAAAAATGCTATTAAAATTTTAGGTGGAACCGGGCGTGGTGGGGCACGCCTTTAATCCCAGCACTCAGAAGACTGATGTAGGAAGTGTGTTGTGAGTTCCAGGCCGGCTTGGGCTACAACGCGAGCGCAAGGCCGACCTGAGCTACACAGTGTGACCCTGCCTCAAAAAAAACCAGGGCTGGGAGTTTGGCTCAGTGACTTAAGTGCCTGTCTGGCAGGCACAAGGTTGTGAGCTCAATCCCTCCTAGGTGGATCCTTTATTAGAATATTATTTTAAATTAAAAAATAGTATTCTCAATATAAATGCATGTGTGATTCTGTGCTGAGTAATATTCATGACTATATCTTTTTACTTAAAAGTGAATTTTTCACTTCTAATATATGCAGTTTATTTTGTATCTGCCATACTTCAGGGGACACTGTTAAAAATCTTTTGATTAATATTTTGTGTGCATATAGTATACTTATCAGTGGGAATACATTACAACACCCTAAAGAAATTCCTGAAACCTTGAATAATGTCTAACTGTATATATACTTTCTTTGCTCTATACATACATATATACATAAATACATACATACGTGCATTGATAAACTCTCATCTTTTCACTTAGAAGAATTTCTATTACTACTATTATACTTTGAGATAAATATTGAGTGTAATAAATGTGACTTGAACTTACACATTGATCTAATAACCTATATATATATATATATATATATATATATATATATATATCCATCGATTGAGGAGCATACACAATTCTCTATGTATATGCAGGGAAGATGGATGATTTGCATCTAAAGTAGGACAGATAGGGACAGTAAGATAATTGATTGCAAGAATTCAAAAGAATTTAAAACTTAGGCTTTGCATAATTCTAAAATTTTTCACGCAATATTTTCAAACCATGGTTTATCACTATTAAATTAAATCCCACAAAGCAAAGTCAGAGATATGGGGAGGGATATAGCTTCTTTCTAGATGTCTTTATTTGGGAAAGCTAAATGGTTGATGGATTAACCTTTCTTAGATAGGGTAACGATTTAACCATTAGAGAATATTGATATACATAGAAATAAAACCGTGCACGTAAATAATTTTATTTGTCCTAAGTATGAAATAAAGAAGTAAAAAATTTGGAAGATCCTGGGAGAAACACATTTCAGAAATTTAGTGACCAGCTAGCTGGGTGTCTACTAAGAAGCAATGAGTAAAGCTCTTATAAAATAATGATGAAAGGTATTGCTTTTCTTTTAATGTTCATTCTTACTCATTGTGGTGTTTCTGGAAAGGAGCCACAACTTTAAATTGTTTCTTTTATCAAAGTATTAACACTGTTGTAATAATGTTTTAAAATATGATTATAAGCATATATTCATGCTATGCTTTTATTATTAAGTGATTTTGCCAGTGTCTGAAAGGCAACAGATTTGTTTATAACAGGACTAAGTGGTAATACACAGAGCCTAAGGGAAGCTATAGTGGGGAAGACGTGGAGAATTAGTCATTATTTTACTTAGTTTCAGAAATTGAGGAGGACAGAAGTGAACTTCCTAGTATGCTGGAATGAAGACGTGAAGGATCCTGGATATTAAACAAAAGTTGATGTTAGAAATCTAAAGAATCTGAAGACCATTAGGCATGCTGGATTATGTCAGATGGAGTGGCTAGTAAATATAGATAAAAAGACTTTAAAAGCACAAATTGGTTAAACTGTTTTTCTAGGACTTCTTCATTTCACTGGCAATTTCTACTTAACATTTTTATACAATGGGGTAGAGAGAATTTTGCTATATGTATTATGAATTCCTAATATCAGAAGAACCTTTGATATTATTTATTGAATTTTTTCAATGTATTTTAACAGTTTAATTAGCAGACTGGTTACCAAAATAAGCGTGGTGACCTTCAAAGGTATTTTACCTTTATTTATTTATTTTTTTTCAAGATGGACCTTTTAGTCATAGACATTGCTGAGGTTACCTGAATGCATTTCAGAGAAAAAAATTAATAAAATGAAAAAGCACATTTATGATTGATTTCTGTTGTTGAACTTTCTGGATTTCAATTCTGCCTTTACTGTTTATTAATGTTTGGAGTTTGATAATTTTCTTAAATATTTTGCTCTTTGGATTCTTCAACTTTAAAAGAAGTATGGTTTTGCAATGTTTACATAAAACACTATATACAAGACATCACTAGCATCCCGTATAATGTAGCACACAATAAATTTTTAATATTATTATCATTATTGATGTATTCTTTTAATTATTTTATAAAAAACAAGAATTAAATCAATGTCTTGAAGATTAGATAGAGAAAGTTTCATTAAGCCATTTCTTTTAATAAGTGACAAAATGGAAAGCAGAAATAGGTTACATTCTAACTGATTAGTCCTTTCGTCATTGGCCAAGAAGTGAGTGTATGCTTAATAGCACACCTGGACTGTATGCCACAAAGTGTCTTTTCTTATATTGGTAAGAAATAGAAGCCATTTTTGTTCTTGGCTCGCAAGAAAGATGAGATAATTTGAAAATAATCAAGAAATTCTATCAAAGTATCCAGGCATATTATGCTTTCACAGTCAATGTTTTCTTTGAATGTATTACCTACCCTAGGAATGCTGGTGACCAGATTCCCTTGGTGGCACAGAGTAAACATTCTCTGTCTGAGAGATAGCTAGCTATACAGAGGCAGTGGTAAGAAGCCGCACTAAGTGGAAAGTACTGAAGAGCCCAGCAACTTCTGAACTCATAAATCCATCCTTTCCTGGAATACATGGATTTCCATGTAAAATACATGATAAATATTGTTATGGATTAAAAACTGGTGGTCAGCAACAGCTCAATTAAATCAGCATGGTGCTGAATATACACGGCCCACCTGAGGAAAGTTTCCAGAATAAACAGAGACATGGTGAAGAAGAATGAGGCATTGTGGGTTCTCCTAAGTGTCGTTGTTTGGTGCCATTGGTTCTCCTGAGGGAGCCTCTCATGGGTAGCTTCCCTGATATGAATTCGGTCATTAATGTTAGACGAGCTCGAGACCTTGTCACTAAGAGTGGCTGTGGTTCACTTTGGGGGAGCTCTGTTCCTTACATTGAACATCACTTCCTGGCTCTGGAGGGGAAGATGTGTGCGGCTCAATCTCTAGGACGAGCTTGTCAAACTGGCTTCCTCGCATGTACGCAACTATTCTCATCATCGGAGGAGCTTACGACCTCATTGTCACTGAGGAGGGTTGTGTTGTTTTTCAGGACAGTCCTTGTCCTTATTTTGAACATCTCTTCTTGGCTCCAGTGTAGAACCCTCAGCCTACTAGCACAGACACTTCACTCTGCTAGCATAGACATTTTAGCTTCCACCACTGACCTTTGGGCCTTTCCAGCACAGATTCATAAAAGAGACTGTGTGAGTCATTGTGGTGGGCTCTAGACCTCCAGCTGGACTCATAGGAGGCATTGTCATGGACTCCAGGTTTCCAGCTGGACTCATACAGTACATTGCTGTGGGATCCAGGCCCTTGGCTTGATTTTCTAGGTCTTTAGTGTTATAGACAGATTTCCTGCACTTTCTTGTATTTAACTCTGGGTGATCATCATAAAATAATATTGTAAATTCTGTGTCCTGTATGCAATTGTTCTCCTTGCCACCTCTGATTAAAAAACATTATGTTTGCTTAGTCTAAAGCAAATTACTGTTACATGCAGTTAAGAGATGTCTGCTTCCTATTTAGAACTAAAGGAATAATAAATTAAATTATTTATGTTACCTTAAAGCAAAATTAAAAACAATAATTGCAAAATCCATTACTGAAGAAGAAACAGAGTATAAAACATGTGTTATGCACCATGTCGTGTACTTGATAAGGATTTATAACTTACAGTTACCATCATACCTACAATTATGTTAAATTTCAAAAAGAAGGGAATAAATTTGATAAATTGGGGAAAATGGAGATGCTATGTTTCAAAGAATACAAACATATAGTCTGTTATATACTTCAGTAAATTAATCATCACTGAAGTGATGTAAATTTATTTAATTTAGAAAAATTAAAAATTTATACTAAGGACCATTTTATTTCATTATAACAAGGTGAGTCAGAAAAATTAGCTTAAATGTTGATCTTGTTAACTTTATGTAATAAACTGATATAATCAATCCATTCTAAAAAATATGAAATTATCAGACAAAATGGCATGAATTGACAAATACATAATATAGGATTCAAACAGACTTTCAAGAAAATATTGCTTTTCTATAAATACATGTTTTTAGATATCTAAGTGAAATTCTGTTTGTCAAAACCTTCCCATTATGATTTATCTTTCATTTAAACTTAATTAATATATCTTAAAGATTGTAATAGCATAATTATTAACTGAAGAGAATCATATTTTAATTGCTACAATTAAAATCAGATAAAGTACTATTACTTTTCTGAATGTTTCAAAATTCTCAAGATTATGTAAATTTAGAAAAATTCAAGAATGAAATTATACAAACAAATATCCATTCATCAAATTTATAAGTAGCAAAAAAAGACAAATATTTTAAAAACTATGAAATTATTTTTAAAATACTACATTTCTAACTCCAAAAAAGAACAAAAGGTTTAATCATCATTAAAAGAAATAGCTAATTCATAGGTTCTACCGAGATTTACTGTGAATCTATGGGTCACAGATAATAAGCAATTATTATTTAAATCAAAAACACACTTTGAAACATACCAGAGGGTGACAATATAACTTAATACGCACACTGGTATTGCATGTTTGGAAGACATCAGAATATATCACTTTGAGCTTTTAGAGGATACTACAATTTTCCCTCAAATATTTTTTTTTAATTAAAAGCTCTTTAGTTATTTTAGTTGGTTGAACTGGTTCCAATTTTTTTCCTTTTCTTTTTTGTCTCACTCTGTTGATGCACCATTACAAGTTCACTTTGGTGTTACTAACAACAATGACAAAAAAAAAAAATCCTGAAAACTATTTTGTCTGAGGCCTGTAGGCTCTTTTGCAACACATGGCAGCATCATCTGGTAATTTTGGAATCTAGAATGCACAAATGTAAATGTATACATTCAGAAAAAAGAAATAAATGTATATCTGTTAAATAATTAAAATTCTAGGATAATTCATATTTTATGAAAATAAATTAAAAATTGGGAAAAAAGGCTGAACAGTTTGCTAAATTTTTCTACTATAAAATTTTATTGCAACTGGAATGATAAAGTGTACATCAAATGTAAATATTTGAAACCTAATGTAGATGATTACCTATTACTCATATTTTGCTGCTTATGAAAGTAAACGTAGAAGAATGTTGATTGGCACTAGAACTGAGGAAAGTAATTTGCAAAATTGTGAGATATTTTGGTCTCCTGTGGCCCCCAAGAACCCAAGATTAATGGCTGGAGGTTGGTTGTTACTTTTCTTTCTGATGTAGGACATTTATTGTGTTACACCATCTGTACATTAATCAAACTCAGAACCTTGTAGAAATATTTTGAAGTTTATGATAGGGCAACAGAAAAATGTCTGAATGTTTAAACTGTTTTCTAGAGCCTTCAAATTACTTTATATAGGCAATTCTTATTCACTTTGAACTACCAACAAACCCTAAATACTTATTTTACATATGAAAAGATTTGAACATTAAAATAATTTTAATAAATTCTGTAGATATAAACATGTACTGTCTCATGATACCGATGTGCTTATATACAAAATGTAAACAAATGTTGTGGTTAGATAAAGGAGACAGGAGACTGTACAGAGGGAAGGAGCACAGAGAACTAATCCATATACACATTCAAATGTACCAAATTTTCACAGGTTACATGTACTTAAAGGCATGATCAGCTCTCTGTTCGTTCTGGTGGTCATAGCAAATGGTAAAATTTAGGTTGATTATCCCAAGGGATTAGTTTAGAATTTAAAATTATCAACAATGGGAGATTCTTTCAGAGACATATTCATATGAGAGAGAAGGCATTTAGAGTACTATATGTAAAATGTAGAAGAAAAATCTGAATAGAATTTATGCATTGAAAAATAAAATTAGTTGAGTTCAGAGAAGATCTCCAATCTCAAACTTTTACATAAGTCTAAGGAAGTAGCATAGAAAAAACTACTTAATGAAAAATTAAGCCTTAAATGTCAAGCTTTTCAGAGTAGACCTACATGGTTGAAGGTTTGGAGTTTCACAGGAGTTTCAAAATGTTTTAGACCAGGTATAACTCAAATGTTGGGATACTGCATCAGGTAATTCAGAAATGTATTGTCTTCTTGATTTTTATTACTCGATTCTTAAGCAAACACTAAATATTTGAATATTGTTAACATACAGTACTCTCCATCCAGGGAATATTTTTGAAGTATAAGAATGCCACTCCCTATAGGAGCTTATAAACAGAGAGAGAGAGAGAGAGAGAGAGAGAGAGAGAGAGAGAGAGAGGAATAGGAGGAGGAGGACATGGAGGAGGAAGATGAGAAGGAGGAGGTAGAAGAGGGGTAAGAGGAAAAGAGATTGTGATTGAGAGAAACAATATAGAATCCAATAATGGCAAGTGCTTTATGATCAAATACAGACAATATGTGAAAATAGGTTAAAAGTATTGGGCATTAATTGTCATTCTGTAGACAAGTAAAAGAAAACTACATATCACCTGCCATTTCACTAGAGAAGTAGCAATAAAAATGAATGTAAAAGTGATTTATCATGCTTAGAGTAAAAAGAAATGTGCTATGAACTTAGAGGAAGTGCAGAAATTCAGAAATGGGAAAGAATTTTTGTTTTCTAGGAGAAAAAAGTAATCAGTATATCAGTAATTAAATGCATATCTTGAAAATTTATGAGTCTCCCAGTTTACAGGAAAGTAAAATATAAAGCAAAGAGATTCACTGGGGAAATATTTTCAGCAGTTGAGATTACTAGAATTTATACGGTAGTATTTGTAGCAGAGAGGAGAGAGGAAAATACAAATCAATGGAAAAGAGATGATATTTGTTCAATAATTAGATGTAGATGATAATGAGAAGATAAGTATGACACTGAGACCTTGATTTTGAGCAAGTGAATAATTATTACAAATAAATTAAGATAGGAAAGTCTAGAAAATATTTTCTGAAAGACAATTACAAATTACAAATTGGTCTTGTTCATGACATGATCATACAGCATGATTTCAAAAGAACATGGTATGTTAAAGAGAAAACGGAAGAAGTTGCTAGAGATGAAAAATAGAACGGGTACTCACTCTACTTATTAAAAATGAGACACATAGAAATGGTGAAAACACAAAAACTTTCAAATGAAAAATCTATTGATTAGGAAGCAGTCTTCCAGTGTCTTCAAATGTCGGAGCATGGAAAAATAGATTGAAAATTTTAAAATTTGATAAATTTAGTTTTATAGCTCCAGGGAATGAATTTAATGATACAAACAAAAACAATGATGAGTTACACTGAGATGTGCAAATAAAGACAAATAAAATAATGACTGAAGTGGTTGAAGTAACAGAGTTAAACACATGTCAAGCATGCTGTGATTACGTATAGCAGTCTACTGATAGTGATGACATGTTAGCTAATGTTTTAAACAAGCCTGTACACATAGTTCCATGGCATAACTGGAATATCCTTATGTACCTATAACCTAATGAGTTCTGTAGCTACAAGAAAAAAAAAAAAACAAACTTTTTAGAGAAAAAGTAACAATAAAATTTTTATGAATAACTTTTCTGTGGAACAGTTGGTGATAAAGCCAATCACCATTTACAAGGTACATAAACTCTAAGATAAGGAAAATAAATTCCAGAGAGTTATTTTTAAAAATAGTAATACAGTAATAATAATAAAGCTAGTAGAATTTATCCTTCTGGTCATGAAACAATACCACCTGGGAATAAACTTTCGCTCTTTTGAAAACAGTTAGAAGACTACAAGAATTATTTCAGACAATTGCCTGGAGATATGACACAACAAGCAACACAAGACTATAATCCCTGTGAAAATAAGAAAAAAGTGGTAAACTGTAAAATGTCCCCATCTCTCTGAATGAAAACCTTTCCAGATTATATTGCATTGTAAGGGACTGAAACAGCACAGCTGTCATGCCTAGTTGAAAAGACAGATGTTTGAGCTTAAAAGGTAGGGTACCTGGCATTTGCGCAGAGTGCTGCAAGACTCTGAGATGAGAAAAACTCCAGAAATGTGATAAACTTTCCTTGAATTCACGAAGGAGTGCAAGTCCCCACATTTATAGCATGAATTTCCAGGAGACTAGGTAAAAATAACCATTCAAAGTGTTGCAGAGCTCACCCAGAACTGAGAGATGTGAGTAATAACCAGAGGAATGATATGATTTTCTGAAACACACTCTGTTTTAGTGGTGAAAGTCATACTGGTTGTTCCAGTTACTGAGCTATATAAGCAATAACATACATGTAACAGATTTACAACATTAGCTTACTTAAAAATATGTGTCAAAAATGTAGATTATCTACATATTAACAGATCTGTCAGCCCAAAGAAAGACTTGAACTTTTTAAAGAAATGCAACAAATTCAATATTACCATCAGGAAATTCACAATATCCACCAACCAACGTAAATACACCACATATATAAAAATCAGTAAAATGTATTCCATAAATCAATAGAAAAAAAAATCAACAGAGAGACTGTGAAAGGATTAGAATGAAAAAATAATTGAGCAAAGACTTTCAAACAAACCAGGCAAACATATATATATATTTTTTTGAAAAAACAAACTCATGGAAATAAAGACTAGAAGTAGAATGGTGATTACAAGAACCTAGGCAATGGGTAAAAAGATACTAGTCAAGGAGTACAAACCCTTAGTTATAAGTTGATTAATTCTAGAGAACAACATGATTATTAAGCTAATGATGTATTATATACTCAAATATTCTCACCATAAAAATTATAACATAAGTTGATAGATATATTATGTTGAGTATGGAAATCATTGCACAGTATATGAGTATAACATAGCATCTTGTTGTACACTTTGAATATATGCAGTTTTTATTTGTCAACCTTACTACAATACATCTAAAGAAAAAGTTTCAAAAAAGCAAACAAAAACAACTGGTAGAAGTACCAGAAATATTCTTATGCATTTCCTGGAGAATATGAGTATTAGAAGAGGAATGTAAGATGAAAAATAGAATTACATGGATATTTTATCAAAAAGTAACAATCACTGTGAATTAAATTAGTAGCAGATATGAAGTTTCAATGAGAATAGATTAGTGAACTAGAGTTCATAATAAGAACTGATCTCTAAAAATTAAAAAATTAAGAACAGATAAAAAATATAGACAGTCTCAGATACAAAAAAGTCCAGTATAAAGTTGTCAAAGGTTTCTCTAGCAAGTCTCAGAAGAGTAGGGGGAAGATAGAAAGCAAATATCAAGAAACAATCACAAATATTTTCCAACTTATATTAAAAGTATAAATATGGAATTATAAGAAACAGCATAATCTAAAAATGGAATAAAACTGAGGAAACCATACTAGAACATATAATAATTAGAATGATGGAAAAACAGAGAGGAAAGAAACTTTAAAAGAAGTAAGAGAAAAAGAATACAAATAAAAGAATTGAATAAAGGTAAATATACATTTAGTAGAGAAAATATAAGCCAGAAAAAATGTAGAAAGATGTTACAATTTTAAGGAAAGGCAGAATTTCCCAGTGATGGTTCTACATCCTATAAAATATAGAAAATGATGGTCATATGCCTTTTTCTGCCTATCAAAGACATAGTAACTTTGATAGTGTTTTTTTTTTCTTCCACAAAAAAACAGAAAATGAGGTATAATATAAATACCAACACTTTCTGGGCATCTAAACACCAGCTACACAGGATTACAATCCCCAAAATGTGGAGCTTAATGAAATGAGCTCTAGAATTGTTCTAGCTAATTACTCAGAAACCACTGTCGCTTCAGAGAGTAGAGAGGAAGAAGTCAGACAGAACTTAGTAATCCACTGAATCTAGAAGACACAGGCTGAGGTGCAGGGGCCTCAAGTCAGGAGAATTGACAGGGCATGGAATAAAGAGGAGAGGGAGCTGGTGAGAGAAACGGGAACACAGACACAGTGAGAGGAAGAAGCATGAACAGAGCGACTTGTGTAGTGGTAATAAAACCGGAGATTTGTTAAAAGCAATTATTGAAAAAGTAGAATGTGTTGAATAATTGGATGTGAATATTAATGAAGAAAAGATAAAGAGAAGCACCTAAAACTACTGTCTGAGGGACTATAAGATAATGCAACAAAATTCAATAGAAAAATTAGTTTTAGTAAGAGGGTTGTGTTTTATATCTCTTAAAATTATCTTCATTGATAATCACTCCACAAAAAAATTCAAGATAAAATGGCAAATACAGAGCGCTCTACAAAACATCTCAAGAAAAAAATAATATAAATTTTACCTAATAATATCTGCTAAATTAAGAAGAAATATTCTCACCTTATAATGAGATCAGCATTAACCTAATTAAAACCAGAAAAATTACATATTAAATATACATACGTATGATAATGCATCAGGATCAAGTGAATATTATTCCACCACTTCATGTTTAACTGAAAAATTAATCAATATAACTTCATATTTTATTATAGTATGCTTGAATAAAACATTTGAACATTGGGTTGAAATTAACAGGGTGTTGGAGTCAATAGGTTTTCCACAGCTATGTCTCTGGAACTTTAAAATATCTTTTAAAAAGTATTCTCAGTAATGGATTAAGTTTCTATAATCTTGGGTTACCCTTTTTTCTGTTTTGCCTATGAGAGGTGCTGTATTGTTAATCCACAAGATAACAGATTTAAATAGTTCACTACAAAACAACAACTGTAACACAAATAATACATGAAAAATCAACTATTCACTTTGGTGTTTGAAATTTTCTTTATGGAGTTTGAAATCTTCTTTACGGACTTGAATTGGGAGCATCTAAAATCAACAACATTATTCAAATTGGACACTACCGCAATACTGAAGATCTTTACTCAGGTATAGTATCCAACTGGTCATAAAGAATATTTGGTTTGTAGGGCTGGAGGTATACGCACAGGAGAGTCGCAGGTGCAGGAGAGTCACAGGTGCAGCAACACTCACTACCATCCTAATGCAGGGCAAAAGACAATGGTCAGAGAAACCAGTTCTTCTCTACATGTAAACTGAGATCACATAACTCAGAGAAAATGAACCACAGGGAGAAAATGAATCACAGATAAGAATAGCGCTACAATAGAGGAAAACAGAAAGTCTCTTAATAGAGGCTGAATCGTCACAGAAACAATATCATAGAATGACTACATGTAATGAATTGTGAGATTAGTCTTGCACATTGCAAGATAACAGACTTATTTATTAGAAACATACTTGGATGTTCAGTAAAGTACAACTGGAAATACATTTTTATAAGTCTTAGTAAAGTCTGACATCCCTCTAATTTGTGTTTTATACCTAACACTAGCACCTCTTTGTTGCACCCCAAAATCTGATGTGTATCTCTATACTCCAATCAATGATAGTGCTGTTCTATGAAAGCAAAACCGCATAGGGAATACTTCAAAGAATCAACAACTGGGATTTCATCTTATTAAAAAGGTTCTGCACATCAAAAGAAATCACTAACAGAGTGAAAATAAAACCCACGAATTGGGAAAAACTTTTAGCCAATTGTCCCTCGGAAAAAGGTTTAATATCCAGAATGTAAAGAACTGAAAAAATTCAAAACCCCCAAGTTCAAAGTCCCAATCCAATAATGAATGAGATGAATACACACTTCTCAGATGATGAAATACAAATGACAAATAAATTCATGAAAAAACGTTCAATATAGTTGGCAATCCACGAAATGCAAATTAAAACAACACTGAGATTCCATCTTACACCAGACAGACTGGCCAGTATCGAGAAATCAACCAATAACAAATACTGGAGGGACAGGGGAGAAGAAAACTTTTCTCCACTGTTTTGCAAAAATGTAAACTGGTACAATCATTGTGGAAATCAGTGTGGAGATTTTTCAAAAGACTAGGATTCGATAACCAATTTGACCCAGCTATTCCCCTTCTTTTACCCAGAAAATACTTCTGGGTATTGTCCCAGGAGAATTAAAAACATTGTACCAGAGCGATATATGTGCACCTACATTTTTAGCAGCACAATTTGTAATAGTTAAATCTTGGAAAGAATCCAAATTCCCATTAATTAAGGAATGAATAAGAAAGATGTGGTATTTGTTATATAATGGAGTACCGCTCAGCTATAAAGAAGTACAAACTCAAGGCTTTTATTGGTGAGTGCATGCAGCTAGAGAACACATTC
>RJWM01013760.1:0-52511 GCA_004363535.1 Dasyprocta punctata
AACAGAGGTCCCTACTTCTCGCTCTGTTAACTCAGTCGGAGCCATGGGGATCAAAGAGAAAAGTAATGGATCAGGGGATCCAAGGCCAAGGCAAGATCGTGACTCACACCATCCACTCAGCCATGCTCTCTCCCAAGCCCTTGGAAGTCCTTTCTGATGTCTTCCCTGCAGGATAGCTGCATCTGTGTTCAGAAAGAAAAGTGAGCCTGGCATAGTAGCACACACCTGCAAAGCCAGCACTCAGGAGGCTGAGGCAAGAGGATTTTGAGTTTGAGGCCAGCTCAAGCTACATAGCAAATTCAGGTTCATGTGAAAATGATAGGAGGTGGAGAGTCTTAGTAGACCACTAACTCAGCATGTGTGAGCAAAAGCCCATAGTACAAGCATAGCTAGTTAAAATAAAAATGCTGAAATTGCAGGCCATATATAGAGATTGATTAAGCCAAGTAGGGAAGATGCTGGTTCCTCCAGTTCGGTCATCCAGCTCAGTCATCCTCAGTTCACTGCTTCCTAGGTAAGGACAAGATGAGCCCCATCCAGAGGATGTGATCCATGTCAGGAGGGAATCGGAAACCAAGTCTTGCATGTGACTAAGCCTGGATAACCTAGGGCAGCTTAACCTACAGCAGATCAGACTCAGTGTTATCGCTCCCCAACTCAAATCCCCAGATATCCAGGGGGTGGCCCCCTGGACAGCTTGGGGACCCATAGGGTAACAAAGGAGTGAAATAAGATTTCATCAGTCCAGTGGAATAAAGGATGTTCTTCCCAGCAGAGCCATGCTACAAAGGCAGAGATCACCAGAAAAAAGTAAGGGAGTGAGCTTTCCATCCCGAGGGTGCACAAGAATGGGCCAGATGCCCATTTATTAGAAAGACTGCCAAAGGGAGCCCTGCATGGGACCCAGGCTTTAGCTTCACATTTCATCCTTGGGTCTTCTTGGCTATAGTTTTCTCCTCCAACCTCGCCCCTACTCAATACAGTGTTCCCAGGAGGAGGGGGCAGGAGAGGGCTTTCTCCCCAAATTCCTACTAGCCCTGGCTTCCCCCAGCTTCTCTTTGATCTCTCCCAGTGCTCCAGGATGAAGATACATCTTGCTTGCTGATGCCCTCTGACATCAGAAGCTGCTGATTCCAAACCACACAACTCCCAAATTAAGTGGTTTGTCCTGTGCTCCTTGGGCACTTCACTTCATGGTTCACACACCCAGCCACAGACATCTACATCCTCACAGACACCCAGCATGCATGCTTCAAACCCCTACACACACACACACACACACACACACACACACACACACACACACACGTAGATTCTCACAGGTACCCGGATTCCCAGGCAAGGGCTCCAGCCACCCCTGTTCACCCAGCATCCACACAGATAACTGTGGTCTTCCAAGGTCAGTGCTGATGACCAAAGAAGGAGGAGGAGCTGATGGCCCAGGTAATCTCAGAACATGATCTTCCACACCCAGCCCCACATCCACAGTGATGGTGCTGGAGTAGACATATTGCTACCTGGAGGTGGGGTCGTCAAGCTGAGCCCTGAGAGTCTCTGCCCTCAGTGACGCCTGGCATGTGCATGCTGGGAGAGTTGGGGAAGAGGGTCTAAGGCAATGGAGTAAGCCTGATAGGGGGAGAAATTTTTCAAAGCCACAAGTTTCAGAAAGCTCGATGTCCCCATTTGACAGATGAAGAAACTGAGGCTCAGAGAGAAACAATGACACAACTGTATTCAGCCAGCTTGTCAGAACAGAGCCAGATACAGAACTCAAATCCCTGGATCTCCAGCCCCTGTCTGGCTCCAGCTCAGCACCCATCTCCCACCCCACAGGGGCTTAGAGAAAACAACCTGTCCTTTCTTCTGATTGGTGGGCACCTCAACCTGCCCTTTGCGTTGATTGGGGGATGCTCTTCACTGTCCTTTACTGGAATTGGTGGTTGCCTGTCTGGCCTTTGTTCTGACTGATCAGTTTTCTGTGACTTTTTAGGCCAAGGGCAAAATAACAACGATGTAGGAGAGTAACATAGGAAACTTGGAGGCAGTTGGAGTAGCAGCAAGGAGGGGCTTCCCATCCTTGACTAAAGTAGGCTAAATGCAGACACAGCCAATGAAGTTCAAGGGTCTCAGCCTGGTATCCACCCATCCACCCACCTCCCATCCCATCCCCGGAGTAGGGGGTGTTGGGTGCAGGAACTGCTGCTAGGAAGGGCCGCTTAGGACCTGGCAGTCAAAGGGACCCTCACAGTTTGCTCAAATGCCACCTGTTCCATGAATCTTCCCCAAAGCAACCTCACCTCCTCTGCATCACCTCAGAGGAAAAAATAGCTCTAAGTCCAAAGTCATGAGTTCAGGGGACAGAGCAGCTGCCTCAGTGAAGGGAGGAGTGAGCCAGTGAGGAGGAGCTGCAAATAGAAAGTGGGGAAATTCCTGAATTGGAGGCACAGGTGGGGAGCCAGGCTCAAATTTGGGTTAGACCCCCAGCAACCATAAAAGGAAGAGGGGAGAGAAAACAGTTTACACCTGTGACACAAATGCAAAATCACCATGTGTGCACCTCTGCCCATTTCTATGTGCACACCCAGATGCAACCATATAGCTAGTACACACCCAAGCAAGCATTTAGGTACGTGCACACACAGAACTCAGAGCAGGACGGAGGAGAATTCTGAACAAACATCAGTGTGAATATCATCATAACAACCAAGTAATTTCCCAGACCCCAGGGAAGAATCTGTGGTATATAGAAAAGAACAGACTTCCAGTGCTGTCCCCGATTGATGACAGAAGCTCTATGTGGCCTTAAACACACCGCTTTCCTCTTCTGAGCCTTGGTTTTCTCGTTAGTAAAAGTGGGTCTTCCTAGTTTTGCTGCATATAGTTCTATGGCTTTTATTTAATTCATTGATGATGGGTGGGTGAATGCGGGGGTGGATGGGTGGATGGGTAGATGGATAGAGAGGGGGTGGGTGGTAGAGTGATGCCTGGTGGGCAAGTGGGTGGTTGAGTGGGCAATGGATGAGAAAGTAGAGAATAGGTGAATAGATGGGTGGGTAGATGGTGGGTGGGTGGGTAGTTAGGTGGTGGGTAAAGGAATGGATGGACAGAGCCTTCCTATTTTCCCTGCTGCTCTGTAGTCTAAGGTGGGACCATCAGCACCGTAGACAGCGCCATTCCCACACCCTTGTCTTTCTCCCAGGTACCAAGAAAGAGGAATCTCTTCTGAGGCAGGGCTCCTCTGCAGCTAGAGCTGGGGCTCTGAATGGGGCCAGGTCAGCATTTCTGCACTCCTTTTAGAAAAAGTGGAGGGTCTGAACTGAATTACTGTTAACTCCTTAAAGCCTAAGTTTATGAAAACAGAGATCTTGGCTCCCATTTGGAGCCACCAGCACAGGGACTGATGGCCTTCTTGAGGGTCAAGATCATTGTCACAAGCAGCTCTCCCATCTCATCTCCACGAGACTCCAAGTCTTTCCTCACCTCCACACTCTGTCCAACTGCTCTCTCTGCTGCCTGCCACCTAGACCCCACACCTCCCACTCTGGAACGAAAACTCACAGCACCCCTCTGCTGGCCTGCAAAAAAGAGACAATATCAAACTCGAGTCAATGCCAACCAATGCAGGACATGCCAATAATCCCAGAACTCTAGGAGGCTCAGGCAGGAGGAGCACACGTTCAAATCCAGCCTGGGCAACTTAGCAGTTTAATGAGCGCTGCATGACGGGGAAGGGGTCTCCCAGTCTGCGGCTTGGTGTCACTTCTGTTGAGGGAGGGAAGTTCCTTCAGGATCCTTCCCTCTGGGCCAGGTGCTCCTAGTCTCCCCAAGTGGATCTCTGCCTCTCTCCATGATTCTCTCAGTCCACACCCATCTCTGCCACACACTGCCCTCCTATCTTGCCTTTGAGTCGCAACAGTTTTACCACCTCCACATCCTTGCTCTTCCTCCCAATGGCTTGTCCTCCCACCCTCCCTCTCTCTCTTGTGTACTCCCTGCCAGCACCCACTCTTGTCTGTCCCGCCTACTTCTCCCCCAAACCTCCAACCAGTCATTCTGAGAAGTTGGGGAGAAAACATCTGACCCAAAATGGAGGAGATCAGGTAGGTGGCCATGACGGAGAAAACCAGGGTGCCAGTCACATTTGCCACTCCTGTCTCCTATTCCGGGGTGACACACATTCTCTAATTTTCCCAGAGAATGAGATCCTCCCTCTGAAGGCAAAGGAGAACATGTCCATCTCTCTGCCCAGCATGCGACTGCCAGCTAGAGGGATTGGTAGAACTCCCCCTCTCAGACTTGCAAAGCCCCATTGGGCTGGGCCTTGGACGCCAGCAAAGCCCAGCACCCTAGCCTTGCTTTGCAGCTCCTCACAGCCCTCCAGCATGCCCAGCACCCAGGCAGAAGACAAGGAAGCAGGACTAGGCAGCTCCTCCTCCTCCTCTCTCCCTTCCTCCTTCCCGCCTGCCCACGCCTGCCACCTGCCCGAGGAGCCGCCTCTGGCAGACACTGGTGCCTGAAATACTCGCAGGAGAGCTGCTGTGTGTGCTAACATCTTGCACCCCTAGGCCTCCTCTCGATATGGATGAGCCAGACCAGGGAGAAGAGCACAAAGGAAAGAGGTTTGGTGACAACGAGGCGACCGAATCTGGAGGGGAGGAAGGACAGAGACTCGGGTCAGAGTTGGACTAATTCAGATGTCAATGCCCTGTTTCAGTCAGGCTGTGGGGAAGAGAAGGCACCTTTCTCCAGCACTCACTGTGGCTACAGGTGTCCCTGGTGATTCTCCAACTGTAGCATGCACTGGAGTCACCTGCAGGGCTTATTAAACTGGAGTGCCAGGCACCACCCCAGCGTTTCTGCTCCCTGTCCAGAGGCTACAGATGCTGTGGGAACCACACCTTGGGACTCGTTCACTTTCTCTGGCCCTCCCTTCTGTAGCCCTGGGAGGGGCTGTTTGATCAAGCCACTTTACAGGCAAAGGGGCTAAGAACAGACAGGGAAGCGTCACTCAAGTGGGGCACCCTCTGCATGCAAGTCTATGCCACTTGGCCCACATGAAGGGACCCCACCCACGGGGCAGGCCCCAAAGGAGGGGAGAGGTGGGGGTGAGAGAAGAAGAGAATGAGATGGGGCAGCAAGTGTCAGAGACCACAGGTTCACCTGCCACTCAGGAGCCCAGCCCTAAAGGAAGCCTGCAGAGGCCTCGCCCCACCTCCCACCCCCCCCGCCTTCTTTCTCCTCCTCCCTCCCCTTCTCCCATCGACTCGGCCCCACTCCCACCCGACCCTACCCCACCGCAACCCATCTTCGCAGACTCCGGCTTCAGTTGTTACTCCAACAGGGCCGCGTCTCCAGCCTCCGAGCCACGCTGGAGACACGTGCACTGTAGAATACACCTGCGCCTGTCCCAGGCCGCCAATGAGTGTCCCCGCTTCCCTCATGAGCTTGGCCTTGGCACCTCCTTTCCCATATCTGCTGCCAGCTCCCCCCAGGCCGCCCACCCTGCCTGGGTCAGCCCCAGCCCCTACTCTATCTCCTGACAGCTGTCCCAGGCCCAGATGAGTTCATCCAGCATAGGACCGAGGTGAGAATGAGAAGGGGGAAGAAACTGGGGATAAAAGTCAGGGTTTGGAGGCAAGGCTGGCTATTTGAAGGTGCAATCAGTTCTCCAAGGGCCTGATTCAGTTCCCATCCTGGGGTTCAGAGTTAGAGGAGGAGGGGGTACAGGAATGGGCAGCACGGGAAGAAGAAAGGAGGCAGGAATCGAGGGTGGGGAAGGGAGCTGATCCTGTAAGGAAGACAGCAGACAGCAGATCCAGCTCCCAGCTCACTCAGGGCTTCCTCCACTCCCTCTCACTTCAGCTTCCTCAGCAACATCCTAGAACCAGCAGGGGCTCCATCCCTGCCACCTCTACCTCTCCTGTCTCCTTGAGGGCAGAGTTGGGCACAGTGCTGCAGCGACAAAGAGGCAGGTGTAGCAACACACACACCATGAGTCCGAGCTGGGCCTCAGAGAAGGCAGGGGAGCTGGGTGGGTGAGCGCGCTGTCCTCAGGGTAAGCACGCAAGGAGCAGGGCCTTGCCGGGAGCCTGTGCCCTGACAGAGGGCTTGGTGAGTTGCAGTCCCCCAGCCCTGGTTCCAGGACCCCAAATATCTGTGAAGCTTTCTACCTCAACCCTCCCATGGCCTCCATGGTGGGTGGGGAGCAAGAGAAAGCAAGTCTAAGCCTACACCAGCCAGGCATGGAGGCCCCAGCAGGAGAGGAGGGGGTACTGAGTGAGCAGCTGAGCCAGCCTCAGAACAGAGACGCACGTCCCTCAGGAAGCAGTGGCCACAGGAGCAACTGAATACATGATTGGACGAATGATGACCTCACTTCTCTTCATCGTCCTCTCTACCTTGGACCCTCACAGCCTCGTGCTCCCGGGTCGCAGTGTTGTGTGTGTCCGTGTATTGCCACCCTTGCCCACTCGGCTCCCCATCACACTGGAAGGTTTTGGAGGCAGAGCTTTCAGCCTGCTCCTCTCTAGGTCCCCAGCATCATGCAGCCCTTCACAGGAGTCTGGACATGTTTGCTGACCTGTGAACTTCTGGGGGCCCAAGGCTGCCAAGCCATGAGGTATAAATACCACCTGTGGGCATAAGGACAGGCCCTGGGACCCCTGTGAGGGCATCTCGGGCTGAGGGCTTCTGGTGACCTTTCCAAAGGGTCTCTCCAGACCAGCAGGGCCTTTGTGTTTTAGGGTCATCCCCCAGCACAATAGGGGTGGGGCTACCAGGTTAGCTCAAGGAGGGGCTCTTCCCAGAGAATGAGTGGGTGACCTTTCCTTCTCCAGGAAACCTTTCTGCCAGGTGATGCCCTGTCCTCTTTCCAGGCCTCCTGAAATTCTCACAGAACCAGAGTCTCCAGGCTCCAGGAGTGGTGGGGTTCAGTCTTCATGTGAAGGGGTAGACCTCAGCCAGAGGAGGCAGGGAAGGACCACGAAGATACTGCCTGGAGGCAGGAGGGCTTTGGGGGCCCCTTTAGTACCCTGCCTTGGGCAGAGGATGGGCTGATCCACCCTCAGGTATACAGATGGGGTAAAGTGTCTTCCCCTAGGCCAGGGTCTGGGTCTCTTGTCTCTCCCAGTGCCAGACATGGTACTCACATGGGAGGGTGCTGAATGGCACCAGCCTGGCACAGGGTTAATGTGGGCCTATCAAGGGCCAGGAGGAAGGGACGACCCGGGCGTGGAAGAAATGCCAGCCTCTTCTGGGACTAAGTGGGGAACAGGCACAGAGTGGTCAGGGGCCTGAGAAAGCCTGCTTGCCTTGGGGGCTCGCCCTAGTGAGGCCCTCAGCTCCAGCTGAGCCTCCTGGGCTCTCCACATTGCCTCTCTCACTGCTTCTCTCTGGTATGGCTCCCACAGCCCCACACTGCTTCATCCCGTGACTGTATTTGGCTCCATCCTCAGCGCTTGGCCAAGCTCTGCTCCTCCCCCAAATCCTGAAGGGGGAGGGAATGGGCCTAGGAGAAAGACAGACAGGGACAGAAACCAATTCAGAAGCAGAGGGACTGATGTGAGTGCCAGGAGGGGTCCCTGGAGACAAAGCTGGAGAGCCAGGGCCAGCCAGGAAAGCCCCTGTGGGGAAGCCTTTGAAGGCAAAGCTAGAGCTGGGGTCAGCAGGGCCTACCCTCTCCGCCTCAGACTCCTGCCTCTCCTGCCTCTCCCGCCCCTGCAGGAATGTGTGAGCACTTTCGTTGTTCCTAAAAATAACCCTTCTTTTTTAGGGGTTGGGGTGAGGAATCTTCTGGGCAGGGTCATCTCACGCATACCCCTGTCTCTGGGTTCCCATCCACTGTGCTCCCCAGGGCAGGAGCCTCTTTGGGCTTCCTTGCCCCATCCCAGCAGCTCCTTGTTCAAGCATATATGTGACTGTTCCCCTCTCCTTCCCATGAGACTGCCAGGCTCCTCACAGTGCCATAGGGCCGGGAGCTCCTGGCCACTGGGAGCTGTTTATAAAGCCCTCCTGGACACCTCTGGAAGAGAGAAGGAATGAGGGGTGCTGCCATTTATCCCCTCCTTCCACCCAGCCTCTGCATGCTCTGGCCTCTGCCCAACTGTCTGTCTTATTCCCTCCATCCCTTCATCCCTCCCCACTAAAGCTTTTGCTCCCCTCTGTCCTAAACCATGATGTCCTATCTTCTCTCCTGTCATCCAAGGTCTATCTCTGACCTAGTGCCCCAGAAGTCCCCAGCCCTAGCTCCCCAACTCTCATTCCCACCTCCTGCTCCACTGCTTTCCTCGGCAGAGCAAGCCAGGGGCCCAGAGCTGGTGTGGGCACTGAGAGCAGGGCCCTCTCTCTGTGCAGGAGAGGGTTGGAGGCTTACGTGGCAGGCTCGGGACCTCCACGCCCTGCCCTGAACCTGGACCCTCTTGGCCCCTCTGTGACCCCTCCCCAGCTTTGGTTTTCTCTTCTGGCCATAGACCCTGAGCATCTCCCCACATATTTCAGTCTCAAGGGGGAAGCCCAGCCGGTCTCACCTCCTCCTTCCTCCATTTTTCAGATAAGAGAATAAAGCCTCAGAGAGGAGAAATGAAGAACCTGAGAGCCCATGGAAAGCTGGCCGTGAGCCTTCGTCACTGTGTATCACTCCACAGGGTCCCAACCAGTGGGGCTCCAGGGGCCAAAGCAGGCTCCTCGTAAGCCCCATCCCTCCTCCCAGCAGGCAGGCTGGCATCCAAAGCTATTTGTCTTTGGAGGACCCAGGAGCCAGAGAACAAACATCCGGATTCCCTGGAACCTCTCCTACTCTCCCTCCTCATATCCCCAGGGCAGCCTGGGAGCCAGTGGAGCACACGTGTACACACACATGTGCACACGCACACACACGCACACACAGCCAGGGCCAGGAAATGTGGGAGCTCTGGTGGGATTGCTGTGCCTATGAATCTGTGCAGAATCCTTTGAGGCCCAGAGCCCTGAAAGATTCTGCCCTCTATCAGACCCTCAGATGCTATCTGTAATTCAAAATAAATTTCACTGGAAGTGACAATTCAAATGGCTTTTGTGTGGTTTTTCTGATGGCAAAATTCTGAGTCTATGTATCAAAACTGACCTTATTTCTTACTTTGTGGGGAGCCCCTGTTTTTCTGGTGACCTAGATACATGTTGTCCATAATGGCATATCCCTACGGACCATCATGTGACCACAGCAGAATATGTCCCCTGGGTTACTAGGAAAACATCTGTGTGGAAGTATATGAACTGTGCTTCTGTGGGAGACTCTGTGAGTGTAAACATGTGAGTATTCTGTGCCTTTGTGTGTACGTGGTCACTTGCATGTGGGTGACCTTCACTACTTACACCCATGAGCATGTGACTGGGGTGGTTGATATGAGTCTGGGGTGTGCAGTAAGGTGCGGCAGTAGGGGATTATGAGTGTGCCAGCTGCTGGTCTTGTCTATGAGTGAGTGAATGAGTATATGTTTGAGGGTGTTGATATCTGGGTGCTCCAATTCTCTCCCATCACCTCCTCTATCACCTTCTCAGATCTGGACCCCCCTCCCTATCGCAGCACACACTACACATATTAGACAAGTCTTTTAACCTTCCTAGGCTCGGTTTCTTCACTTGTAAAATGAGACCTTTTCCCAGAGACGAGCAGAGTGGCACATTCCTAAAATCCCAGCACTTCAGAGGATGAGGCAGGAGGAATGTGAGATTGAGGCCAAGCTTGGCTACACGGCAAGTTCAAGGCTGGTCCGGACTGCATAGTGAGATCCTGTCTCACAACACAGAAAACAAAAAAAGCTGCCCAGGTTAAACTGGAGCCATCCAAGTCTTGCCTAAGCTGGGTCTCAGCAGGAGGCAAATTGGAAAGAAGTGACCCCAACCCTCTAGGCAGATGCAACATTGAGGGCCAAGTGTTAGTGAAAAGAGTGGGCTCAGTGGCAGTGCTGCCCACCCTGTACAACGGTTAAGAAGTAGAAGTCTTGCAGGTGACCAAGAAATGGCAGCTCCCTTTCTTCTTGCCGCCACCTCTGGGTGTGCAGCATGGGACTAGAGGTCTCTGACTCTGGAACTAGGGTGAACACATTCCAAATGAGGGTCTGAGGACACCCACCTCCCTCTTAACTTCCCCTGGAGTCCTGTCCCCTTGACTCACCCTCCAGCCCTTCCCCAAAGACCAGGAGAAGGCCCTGCAGACACCAGGAGAGGAACTGACCAGACCCAGGATGCAGAGTCCAGTGAGACAGGCTGGGGGTTCTAGTAGCCCCAACCTAACTCTTTTTGTCCAAAAGGGAGACAGAGGCCTAGAGAGGAACAGGGACCTCCTCCCAGGGTTACAAGCAAACTGGGAAAGCAAGGCCTCTACATCTGAGTGCGTGGAGGCCAGGAACTGGGCTGTGGGAGCCAGGCATGTGCCCTCAGCTATTGGTATGGACCCCCTATGCCTCCCCACCCTCCCCACAGGACCAGATCTCCTGCCGGTGTGATTAACCAAATTATGGAGCTTTTTATTGAGCAAATTGCATCAGCCTAATTGAATGAGGCTGCAGGAGCCTGGGCTGGAGGCTGACAGTGGGAGAGGACAGCAGGAGCCGGAGAGAGAAAGATGTAGGAGAGAGTGGGGGTGTCACTGACAACACCGAGCAAGGGACAGAGAGGGTGGGTAGGGTGAGAAGGGAGGGCTCCATCATGCAGCACACCCTCGGTCCTCCCACGGGTGCCCCAGTCATCTGATGCCTGGAGTGCAGGGCCTTGAGGAGGCTGCTCCCCAGGAGACCATGGAGCGTTTACTAGCACCAGGGACTGTGCTCATTACAATCACTATTTAGTGTGAACCTGCTGGCAGCCCCATTTGATATTTGAAATTGAGGTTCAAGAGAGAACATGTTGTGCTGAAGTCAGAGCCCAGGTAGGGCTGTCTGCCACCATTCAACCCTCTCTTACTCAGCACCAGCAGCATGCCCTGGAGTGCTCTTGCCTGGCCCCAAGGAAGCCTTCCAGGGAAGCTCGCAGCTGAGCCAGAGCACCATTTTCCTATGGGATATAGCTCCTTGTCCACTCTACAATGTCTGTCCTCCCTCCGATGGTCATCAGCTGAGGCAGGGACTAGTTGAAGCACCCTCATCATCCCCAGCACACACTCAACACTTTCACTCACATGCAGTGTCCTGCTCTGTCACTCCAAGATAACACATGGACAGGAGTGCAGTCACCTTCATATAGCAGGTCTCACATACTCAGTGACACACAGTCACTTCACAGTGTCCCACGTGGGACATCCCAGGGTCGCACACAGTGATTCACCATGATCCCCCTCACTCAGGGTGGCCCACATCCTCACTATCACACATCATGCTCCCAAGGCCATTGTGTCACTGTCTCACAGTGTCAGATACAGGTTCCATGCTGGCTGCATGACACTACCGCATTTCAGCATCATAACAGACCTCTTAGCATCAAATTGTAAGAATAGCAATAATAATAATCCACCTTCAATGAAATGACATCGTGCCTGGGATTTGCTTTAAAGTACTTCAGCCAAACAACCTACAGAATGCAAGAAAATTTTGCCATTTATATCTAATAAGGGACACGTATCCAGAATATATAAAGAACTCCTATGGAGGTGGGGACACAGCTTCGTGCTAGAGCACTTGCCTAGCTTGCCCAAAGCCCCACCACCAATAACAACTACAAAGTCCTATAACTCAACAACAAAAGTGAACAGTTCAATTAAAATAGAAACAATGACTTGAACAGACATTTCTCCAAAGAAGGTATACAAATGGCCAACAAGCACACAAAAAGATGCTCAATACCACAAATCTTAGGGAAATGCAAATCAAAACCACAGTGAAATAGCATCTCATACCTACTAGAATGGCCACGTCAAAGAAACCCAGAAAATAACAGGTAATGGCCAAGATGTAGAGAAACTGAAACCATCATATACTGTTGACAGGAATGTAAAATCACACAAATACTGTCAAAAACAGTACAGTTGCTTCTCAAAAAAAAAACAAAACAGATTACCCATATGATCAAATAATTCTACTTATATGTATATACTCAAAAGAATTGAAAACAGGGTCTTAAAGAGATCTTTGCACACTTGAATTCATAGCATTATTGACAACAGCTATATTATAGAAAAAAAATGAGTCTCCATTAATGGACAAATGGAGGAGCAATATGTGGTAGGTATGAAAATATAGTAAATGTTTCAGTTTTTAAAATTTTATTACAGTAAAAGACATACAGTATTGCCATTGATCTCCCTCGAAATACTCCCTCTCACTTCAAACACTTATTTCATCATTCTTTTCTGAAACAATTCTGGAAGTCCTCTTTCATGTCTTTAGTTGTGCTGTTGTGGCTGCCTTAGTGTGTTGAATCAATTCAAAACACTTATTTTTCATGGTTGTTTTGACTTTAGGGAAGAGCCAGATGTCACATGGTGCCAGATCCAGTGAACAAGGTGCATGAGGACACACCTTAACGTCTTCACAAGCCTGCCTTTCCATTGGATGACTCTTAGCAACAGCATTCATTGTATTTCTGATCACACCTCATAAAGATATTCAGAAAAGAGGACTCCTAGACCTGCTTATGAAAGTGGCAAAAACAAAAGAATGTGTATGTTTGAAGCAAAGGAGACTATTTTGAGTGGGATTAATTACAACATGTCTTTTACTGTAATAACTTTTTAATTTAAACATTCACTGTGTATTTCAATCATACTGTATATAATAGAATACTATCTGGCCATAAAAAATGAAAATCCTGTACATGCTATAACACAGATGAACCTTAAGGACATTATGCTAAGTGAATACACAAGCTAGTCACCAAAAGACACATTCTGCATGATTCCAACTACATGAGGTGCCTAGAGTCATCAAACAGGGGACAGGGGGAGGGATTGTTGCCAGGGGCTGTTGTGGGCATTGCTGTTTAATAGGTAGAGATTCGGTATAGAAGATTAAAGGGTTCTGGAGATTGGTTACAAAACAATTGAAATGCAATATAATACAATGAACCACACACTCAGGTTAGGATAGTAAATTTTATGTTATGTATATTTTACCTCAATTAAAAAATGTTTTAAAACTTAAAAGGAAGTGAAAAAAAAGCGAGGAGGAAATAAAAGTAAACATAGTCAAATCTTGACAACAGTTGAATTGGGGTGATGGTATATGGTAGTTTTTGTAGTATTCTCTCTAGTATTGTGTGTGTTTGAAATATTCCACAATAAAATATTTTAATCTGCCCCGGCCACACCTCTCTTCAGCAACCCCACCCCTTCTCTGCATTGCTCAAAGCCCAGAGTCCCTAAAGGGCTGTCTGTGTTCATTTCTTCAACTCCCACACACTGTCCAGCCTGGCCAGTTGGGCTTCTGGCCCCACCTGTCACTGAGAAGGTTCTTATCAGCCTGGCACACCCACATGGCCCGTGCAGCACAGTGTCCGCTCTTCTACCTCGGCAGTGTCCACACCCTGCCCTTCCCTCCCCCTCGAGGCTCTCTCCCTGCCTGGCCGCCTCCCCCTCCCTGGTGGCTCTTCTGTCCTTGTGTTCCTCCTTCAGTCTCCAGCATGTGCGGGGTGAGGGGCTCGGTCCTTGCCCCCCACCTCTTCTGTAGTTACGCTTTCTCCCTATGTCGTCCCAGCCAGGGCCACAGCTTAACCACCCACACC
This sequence comes from Dasyprocta punctata, assembly GCA_004363535.1. Classification (NCBI taxonomy): domain Eukaryota; kingdom Metazoa; phylum Chordata; class Mammalia; order Rodentia; family Dasyproctidae; genus Dasyprocta; species Dasyprocta punctata. Next base: position 13,690 of record RJWM01013760.1, read on the forward strand.
TGTTAACTACATGCCCCAACAGCTTCACCAGCATGTTTGGCTTAGCACCTCTAATATAAGCCTGTCAGTCTCTGTCTCTCCCACCCCTTAGCTGTGACCATCCCCCCACCCCCCTACTCTGGCCTCGATCATCTCAGACACATTTCAGTCCTCCATCACCTGGTTTGTCAAACCAAAAAGCTGGGAGTCACCCTCAGCTTTCCCTTCCTGCTCACTTCCTCAGTCATTAACAAGTTCTGTTGCTTCTACCTTCCCAGCACCTCCAAAGCGTGGCCGCTTCTCAGGAGCCTCCATCCGGTCTGCCCACCTCCCCTCCGCACCCCTCATCCTTCCCCTAATGCTCAGCAGCCAGAGCAATTTTCCAAACCATCCTTCCGGCAGAGTTACTTCCCTGCCTGAACCTACCAGAGTCTTCTCATGACAGTGCCACACACAGCATCGTGTGCTCACTCCTCACGCTGTCACATTACACAGTGTCACACATGCAAAGTCAGGCTCAGGGTCATATGCATCACTCACTTTTGCACACTTGATGTCACTGCACGTCGCACTCTCCTTTGCACACTCAGTCCCACCTTCGGGCATGTTCTTGGTCTCACAACTCAGTATCAAACACATGAGCCACAAACTCAGGACCACACTCATTAGAGAATTGTCATTTGCTCATGTTTGTGTATCTGATCCCCATGACGTCACACCTTCCATGAACCCATCATCACCCTCAGTGTCACACACTTGGTGGTATGCCCACAGTCTTACACACTTCAGTCACACCCTGGTCACCTATTCAGTAACTCACCTCCTCTTTACACAGTACCCATGGTCACAGTCATATACTTGGTATCATGTGTCAGAAGCCCAGTGTCACATATCCAATAAAACACCCACTGTCTCATAATCAGTGTCTCTCATCATCCTTGACATCACGTTGGATCCCAGAAACCCTGCTCCCCTCCCTGCTGGACACAGCCACAGAGCTGCTGCCCTGTGTCACGGCTGTTTCCTGTTGTTGTGCTCAGAGACCTCAGCTCCTGCTTGTTCCTTCAAGGATTTCCTGTTGTCAGGGCTCAGTCAGGCCTGGCCCAGTCTGGGATACAGAGCCCAAACCCCCAAAGCTGGCCTGTAGAAACCCTGGGCTCCTCTGTCTCCCCGTTGATGTTGGATGAGTTCATGGGCTTTTTCCATCATTTCCCCATTCAAGTCACCTGCATCCCCATGTGTCTGGGTTTGTGCTGGCCTCAATGGGATGGGCAGAGAAGGTGAAATCTGAGCCTTGCGTGGGGTTCCCAGGCCTGTGCTCCCCAGGGAGGAAGCCTGCAAGATGCTGCCTACAATGGCTGAGCAACTTTGGACAAGACCAGCAGGACTTTGGGCGGAAGCTTCTGGAAGCCTGAGGAAGGGCAGGTGGAAGAGCATTAGAGTTAGGGTAAATGTCCCAGAGAAAGCCACCCCAGAGGAAGGGCTGAGAGCTAGCAAACATGGAGTAAAAGGAGCAAAAACATTCCAAGTAGGGGTTCCAGACAGGTTGTGGAGGAGGAGATGGGGTGGACAGGGCTGACGACAGGAACATGAGAGAACAGGTCAGTTTGAGGGATTTGGAGAAAATAAATTTCTGTCTCTCAACCAGCAGCCTTCAGAATCCTGCTCCAAGCAGGGGCCTCAGGGTACAACCTCTTTCCTGGCCCTGTCAGTGGCCCTACAGATGGCCCCCCGGTCAGCCCGCAGGAAGGACACAAGGAGGCCGCGCACACGCTCCCCACACGGCCTGAGATAAATATTTCCCGGGAAACGGAACTTGTTCTCTCTGTGTTTACAGCTGAGGGCCAGGCAGGACGGCAGGGGCAGCGGTGGGGAGGGGTTGGCTGGAGCAGCTTCATCCCGGCTCCCTCAGCGTCTGGCTGGGCTCTGCCTCTGACCGCCTGTGCTCCTCTTAAGCAGTTCCTGCGTCTCTCTGAGACCCTTCCCAGTTCTCAGAGGCCTGGTCTCCCTGGACCTCAGACTGCCCACAGCCTGGGCTCTTCTCAGTTTGTGTTTTCTCTGTGTTTAAGTCCCAGGGGTTGATGCCCTCCCTCCAGACTAGGCTTCTCCAATGGCTTCACTTGCAATGCCTTCTCTGTCTTGTCCTAGTCGGTCAGGGGTGTGGACAGATGGATGGTAAGACAGACAGATGGGCTGGAGTGGTAGGTAAAACTGCTTCCCAGGCCCCTAGTCACTGTACACCTCAGGCCTGTGCAGCCCGACAGCTGGGCACAGACATATGGCAGGGCCTCGGTGCCCCCACAAATGCCAGATGCGATGGCCAATTTGTTGGCAGCAGCTCTCATGGGGCCACTGGGCATCATAGAGGCCACTTGCTGATTGATGTGCAGAATCCAGGAGGAGCAAGTGGGGCTGGCAGTGAGGAACGTTCGCTCTAGAACTGTAAACTCAGGGCTGCAGAGTGCCCCTTGCAGTGGCCCTTCCAGCCTCCCTGCAGTGCTCCCTGCTCGGGAACCTGTGCCCCCAGACATGTGATGACTCCTCCTATAAGCCTGGCGCAGGCTGAGAAGCCATCAACCACCTGCCACAACTCCCTCAGTTTGCCCTGATGAGCGCTGTCCCACATCTAGGCCTCTCACTCACCAACAGTGCCCTCAACCTCAGCCCCAAACCAAAGCCTCAGCCTTGCTCAGACCACAGCTTGACTGCAGCAGAGGTTTTCGGAGTTAGGTTTTCAGCGCTGAGCCAGCCTTCTGAGGTCCCCGCTGGGGCTGAGCCTTTGTTCCAGGGTCCCCTATCTGCTTGCTCCCAGGCCTGTGCTGGTCCTTGCTACCTCCAGCTGGTCTGTCAGGCCCTTGAGCCTCTCTGACTGCCCAGCAGTTCTCTGCTCTCACTGGCCCACGGCCTTGACCCTCTCTGTCTGTCACAGTTCCAAGGCCACCTCCTCGAGACTCTCCAAGACTGGCCTAATCCAACACTGGACCTTACTCACAACCATTCTCATTTATTCAAGAAGTTTTTACTGAGAACCTACTGTACACCAGGCCTATGCTAGGCCCTGTAGGTGCCCATGAGACATTCAGGCAACTCTGTTGTTTATAATCACATGGGAAAGGATGGACAACTCACATAATCACGTAAGGAAACAAGTTACCAGCTGTGAGCTCAGGGAAACTGGGGAGCTGTGAGTGCCCAGGAAAGGGAAGAAACTGACTCACTCTGAGTTGGAGGGAACCATCTGAGAGGACTTCACAGAGGAGGAGACATTCAATCTGAGCCTTGAAAAAAGAGTAGGTAAAGAAAAAAGAGAAACTTGCTCCAGACAAAGAGGTAAGTATGAACAAGAGCAAGGAGGTCAAAAGAACCGGTGGGGTGGGGGGAGTGAGCATGTCTATGAGGCTGAAGCACTGGTGCGGTGGGGGGCGGGACAAGGAGTAGATGGGAGGGGGCCCATTAAGCAAGGGGAGCTATGCCATGCCAAGGGGTGTGGTCTTACTTATCTTCAGGGTAGCAACAGAGGAGTCAGTGCTGGGCTGTACCTTAGAGAGCTTGGTGTGGATACCCGTGCCCTTATCCGAGCCTGCCTCTCCCCACCCCATCCCAGCTGGGGCTCCCAAGACCCCATCTGGACCCTGAGAACTGGCACAGAGAGGGAGGGCATTGATTAATGTGCTTCATTCCCAAAATGATCTGCCTGAGCCCCAACTTCTGGACAGCAAAGATGCAGCAGCCTGGGATCAGGGGGAAGACCCCAGGCTTCACTCAGAGAGGTCCTACCACCACCAAACAGCTGGCCAGAGGCCAGGGAGCCACCCCAAGAGAGTGTGCTGAACCCATGCCATTGGGTGGGGATGGTTTGGGCAATGCTGCTCCCCTGCCTGCCACCCAACAGTGCCAGGGGAGCATGCCATGCCCATAAAACTTCCACTAGCCTCAGCCAAACTCCCCAGCATGCCCGGCCTCAAGGGGGTACACCCAAGTCCTGGCTCCAAGGATCAAATGATGGAAGGGGACAAGGGGGCATCTCTCTAAGGACCCACTGTGGGCCAGGCACTCACACTCATCTTTGTAATTTCTCCCAACATCTCTGTATGTTAATGCTCGACAACTGTGACTCTGTCCTGCAACGATGGAGGATCTTACCCTCCTTGCAGATGATGAGACTGATATTTAGTCTAGCTATGCAATTGGACCAAGGTCACAGTCTGGGAAATGGAGAAGCTGGGACTTGAACCCATGCTTACCTGACCCCTGGTTCATGCATTCTGTGAGGCAATTTGTCTCCTCAGCCCCCATTCAACCAGTGTCCTCAGCAGGCTCCCCAATCCCTCTCCTGATTTCTCTCCAATATCCTATGGTCTGACAAGTGCCCTTAGGTCCTGGTTAGCTCTGATCGTGTCCTCTCTGTGTTGAGGAGTCCCCGAGGGCATTCCTCCTCTTCCCCAGCAGGGTTGAGCATGGGAGGGAACTCAGGGTGAGGGTGCTGACAGACCCAGAAACAGAGCAGATGCTGCCGGAAGGTCAGGCAGACAATGAGCTTTGGGACAGGTATGGGGTTTGGGTCAGGACAGAACTCAGAGCTGAGGCGCTCATAGCCTGAGATCCTCAATCCCAGGGAGAAGGCAGCAGAACCCAGGCAACAGACAAGCTGAGACAGAATACAGGGGTGGGCCAAAGGGCTGGTCCATCATGGAGAGGATGAGGTTGAGTGGAGTAGCAAAGGGACAGAGGGCAGGACCAATGGCCCAGGATAAGGGTCTGTGCACAGAGGCATAAACAAGAATCCTAGAGCCGGCTTCTTTCCCTCTGGGCTCAGTTCCTGCTACCCAGGAGGGCCTCAGCTTCTCCAAACCCCCCTCCCCTCATGGCTTCCTGGGTGGGTGACAAATCTCCAAATCTCCCTCCCCTCATGGCTTCCTGGGTGGGTGACAAATCTAGTCTTTTCTGGCAAGTGGCCGAGGCTGCTGAGACACTGCCGGCTCCCAGGAACACCATCTGTCCTGGCTCTGGGGGGAGCCCCTGCCCCATGGGGAATGCCACTGGCAATAAATAAATTAATAATGACTCTCCAGGCCCTCCTCTCCCTGTCCCTTGGCCAGGTCCCAGCAATAGGGCCCGGTCCCACTGGGAGGGACATTCTCGGCCCTGCCTCCTTCCCACCTCACACAAAGGCAGGGAACGAGGGAGGCATCTGGACTCCACTCTGCCCTGATTCACTCACAGCTTCCCCAAATGTAAAGTGAGAACCAGACAAGGGATTGTGGCTAAAATGCCTGGCACAGCCAGCTTCCTCCTCTCAGCCGGCCTGGGCCCATGAGCTGACTCACAGGCCAATTCACGTACATACACATCATACACACACACACACACACACACACACACACACACACACACATGCCATTTTTCTTTCTCATTGAATACAGAAGATTCCTTCAAGGCATCCCAAAGGCATGGCCAAGGGCTGGGGCTTTCACCCTTCTTATCAACAGAAATGCACTGGCTGGGCCAACAGCAGGCACCCATCGAGGGCAGTGTTAACTCAGGTATGAAAAAGGCAATTCCCCGGGGTTGAGGGGCATACAGGACAGTGAAGATGGGCTAGCTAGACAGACATGCAGTCACATGGCGGAGAAAACAGGGTGCTAGTGGCACACACAGTGGGCGACAGACAGCAGGATACCCCAGCATCCAACTGCCAGGCAGGAGAGCTCAGAGGAGGGAGTATGAGCCAGCTGGGTCTGGAGCTGATGGAGGGCAGGAGGACATCCCAGAAGAGGGAGGCTAGAGCAGAGCCCAGAGGAATTTAGGAAGCCGAAGAGGGGTGTAGACCAGTAGGAGGAGTTTTGGAGAGGGAGGTGTGGATGAAGGGGGACTATGTCCAAGCTGGGGCATCAGAAGGTGCCAAGGGATGGGAACATGGAGAAATACTGAGCAGGAGAATGGCAAGTTCCGGTCTGTGTGTTAGAAAGAGGCTTCTGGCAGCCTCATGGAGGATGCGGGCAACTGAGAGAAGGCAACCAGGAAATGTTGGGGGAGCTGAGGGTTGCAAGACTCAGGCAGCAGCAGAACTGGAGACAGGACAGGAACTCGGGAAGTTCTCAGAGCAGAGAATCAACAGGGAGTTATCAGTGAGGGTGGGGAGGACGAGAAAGGAGTCTGAAATGACTCCCAAGTGAGCTGGCAGTGGGAGGCATCCTCAGGGACAGGAACCCAAGGTTGTGTATATATAGAGTCAGGGGAGATGGTGTTGGTGTAGGGTAAACCTAGGATGGAGGGGGTGGGGCTGGGATTCGGCTCCAGCCTCCCAGTCCTCCTAGGGGTGAAGGCAGCCCTCAGACTGACCTCCAGCCTGCGCCCCCAACCCCCAAGCCCACCCACTCGTCCCTCTGATGAGCTCTCACCTCCAGTCGGTCGTCTCTACTCCCCAGGGGCTCTGGCTTCTGTGCAAGGGTGTCCTGGCTGGCTGCAGAGACAAGAAGGCCAGGGGCTGAGGCCTGCCAGGCCGTCTCCCCTTCTCCCCAGGCTGCCCTCCTGGCAGCCCCCAGCAAGCCCACAGTAGGTTCCTACCCCAGGGAGCCTTGCCTAGTTGCACCCTGCTCCCTTCTTGCTCTCCGCTCTCTGCTTCTTGCTCCCTGCTTCTTCCCCTGATTCTGTAGTATTCTGTAGAGCCATGTCCTTTCTTTCTGCCTAACATTCCTAAGGAGTGGAAAGATGGAACTTTACCTTGTAAAGCCTGCTGCACTTTTGCTTCTCCCTAGGAAACTCCACCAGCCTTCTCTAAGCCTCATTTTCCCCATCTACAAAACAGGATCTGCAAAGTCCATCTGGCGTAGCCACTGAGCCTCCGCAGTGGGCTGGGCCTTTGCTCACAGACAACCAAGGGAGCTCCCAGCCCCAGTGTGCTGCAGATCCCGGGTGAATGTGATCTCATGGGCTAGCTTCCACCCAGCCTGGCACTGAGTCCCCCTGACCCCAATCACACCTCCCACCCACTTTCCACCAGCAACTAGTTCTCGAATGTGGGCAGTGGAGACTGCCACAGGGCCTGGCAGACACTTGGAAGCCCACTCCCTTGTTCTCTGAAAGCCCACCACCCAGCCCACTTCCAGAAAGCCCAGCTTCTTCCACAGGAACTGCCCTGGGGCAGGCTATAGGCTCCTGCCCTTCCCTGCCCCCACCAACAACATGGCCAGGATCGGACAGGCAGTGGGATATTCTGAGCCTGGCTTCGTTCCCGTCAGCTGCTGGCCGCCATGCCAGCCTGGTGCGGGTGCAGGGGCTGATTTGATTTGGCAGCTTCGGAAGCGTGTGGTGGGGACAGGGAGCGGGAGGGGGATGAGACACCCATCGCTGCTAGGAAATAAACAGCCTCAAGCACTCAGCGAGCTAGGGGGAGAGCACAGTCTGGCATGAGAAGGGGGCCTCTGGGTTTCCTGCCTGGTGTCACCCTCTTCTCACCCAAGCACTGGACACCTGCCCACCTGCTGGAATCTCTGGCTGTCTAGGGTGACCCCAGAGGTGACAGTACTGCACCTGGTGTGTGGATGTTTGTGGAGTGTCTGTGGCAGTGCATCTGGTTGTTTCAGGCATCCCTGTGTCTTACTGGGTCTCCCTGCTTAGCTGTGTCTGCAGCTGGGTCTGACTGTCACCCAGGGTGACAGTGTGGGGTGAGGATCTAGGAGTGGTCATCTCCTGAGGTGGCCATGGCAGTGTGGCTGGACCTCTGCAGGGGATGACTGCCCGCTAGGGTGTGACGAGGTCACTCATGTGCCTGACTACTGTAGGGCCTGGCATGCAGTGGCTCTGCCCTCATTGCTTCCCTCTGTGCGATGACCCCACTAACCCGGCTGTGTCCGGCAGAGGAAATGACGAGGGCTGAGATAAGCTCCTGACCCTTTTTGTCCACAAAGCATGAGCCTTCTCTTCCTGATGTCTGTGCATTGCATTACCTAGCAGCCCCTTCCTCCTGGCCCCAGAGAGGAGGCCATGCTGGTTGCACTTGATTCTCCAGCTGCTCCCAGGCCTCTGGCCAGTCCTGGAGACGCCATTCCACAGGACAGCATTGCCTGGGGCCACCAGGGTTCCTGCCCGTCCCTTCCTGGTTCCCCTCATAGGAAGAGGGGTCTCAGCTAGGCCTTCACAGCTCCTCCACTACCTAACCCAGCCCCATGGCTGATTGCTCTACCATCCCTCTCCTCCTACTGCAGCTACAAAACCCAGTTCACTCTCAGTCCCAGATGCCCTGATAATCTGCACTGATGCCATTTTGCAGCTGGGACCCTGGGGTTCTGTGGGCCCATGGTGTGCAGTTAGAGAACTGATGGGGGCAGGTGATCAGGGTTTATGGTTCTCTGATCTCTGCCCCATGGTCAGAGGGGTCAGACTAGGACCCTAAGTGGGCCACTCATCTGTGCCTGAGACACCAGACAGGGAGATCAGGGTAGGGTGGAGCCTGCTTTAGGGAAGATGCAACATTTCATCTGTTACCACCTCACCATGGTCCTGCTGTCCTCTGGGGACCTCAAAACTCACCCCACCCAGCCACAGGAAGCTGAACCCTCTTGAAGACACTGAAGTGGGGCTCCAGGACAGAGAGAGAGACAGCCCTGCCCTTAGCGTCACAAAGGAAGAACTGAGGCTCATAGAGCTCAGCTGTCCCAAAACAGCTCGTGGGATGGAGAAGGCCTGTGACAGGCCCAAGCAGCTTCCTGGAGGACGCACATAGGGACTTACAGGAAAGGGAAGGTGCTAGATTCTGTGGTAGCCTCCAAGCTATGTGGTTAGGATTTCACCTGCAACTTCTGTAGTACTCAGGACATACTTGCATGTATCCATGTGTCTGAGTACATGCATGCACTTCCAAAAGCAGGGTATGCCCAAGGTAGGGATCGGCCAGGCAGTAGGGACAGTGGAGAAGAAAGGGGTCTGGATGAAAAAAAGGAAAGGACAGTAGCTCAAGACTGGGGGAAAGGGCTTAGGAAAGAAGCCCATATGCTTCAGGAAGTGCCTGTCTGCTCAGCCCCCTGCTGGTTTTCTACATCAGTTCTCAAACTCTGGATGCGTGGCACCAAGGACAGGGTATGTCATGACCCAGGGGTGGAAGCGGTACAGCACTGAGCTCTGCCACAGACTGCTGTGTGACTTTGGACAAGACTTCCCCCTCTCTGAACAAGTTTCCTCACCTGAAGAAAAGGGTTGGACTTGGTGACCCCTTAGGGTCCTTCCAAGTCTAACTATTTTTGAGAGAGATCTATACCCCAAAAGAGCCAGAGATAGAGATGTCCGGGGATTGGGAGAGCCCAGGGCTGGGCAGAGATGAGAGGGAGAGTGGAAGAGCAGGAGGAGAAGGTGGCAGGCTGGGCAGCTGGGGAGGGTCCTGCCTCCACAGCTGCTCCCCAGGTACCCCGGTGAAAGGGGAAGGCTGGAGCAATAAGGAGCACCCAGAGAAACATGGAGAATCAGCATGGGGATTCCAAGTCCTGCTGTATGGAGTGTCCTACAGGGCTAGCTGGGATCTGTGACCTCACAGGCTATGGAAGCCCTCAGGTGAGTTTAGCCATGCTGGGCTTCTAAGGGCATAACTGGGAAGGATTTAGGAAGCCAGAATCCTCCCCCTGGAACCCTTGTCCTTCTCCAACTCTGGACTGGGTGCTGAGGCATGAGCTGGATCCAAGAGAGATACTGGACAGCTGGACTGACCTTATACTAGGCTGGGGCTGAGGACCTGTGACACAGGCAGTGAGGCCCCATCAGTCCTTCAAGACCCCTGACCTTCAGGGAAAGAGCAGGGTCTTCCCTCCTCGGCTGGTATGAAGGGGTGCTCACAGCATTCTCTGGCTGTCCCGGCCTCTGTCCCTGTCTGAGCCTTTGGTCCTGGGCCCTCATAGGCAGGCATTTGTGCATCTCCATGCCTGTGTCCAGGAAATGCTCATGTCCTGTTTTCCCCTCAGGCTGGGTTGCCAGGGAAGGGGGGCAAGTAGGCTTCTTCCTCCTCTACTGTCCACACTTTTGCCCAGAGATTTTGGGGGCTGGGAGAAAAGGTGCAATCTGCTGAAGTCTAAAATGATTAGGGAATGAGGTGAAGGATGGAAGGGATAACTCCCCAAACTGCAAGCTTAGGGATATACATCTTTTGCAACACCAGTTCTCTCATGGCAGGAGGCACTGTGTGATTGGGTTGAAAGGGTCTTCCAGGTCTTCAGTCTCCTGTAATATCAGTGTGTCTCCCCCTCCTTCCCTTCTTCACTGGGATGGGGCTGGGGGCACCCCCATCCCCAGCTATCTGTCTCCATTGCTTCTTGTTTTTAATAACAACATTGACATTAACAAGGCAGGTGGCTACAGCTCTTCCCAGCAGCTCCATTTAGAATCACTGAATCATCAAATCATCAAATCCTAGAATCCTGGAAGCTGCACAGAATGTCCGCATCTTCAGTTCCCTGAGTCTCAGCATCTTAAAGTCACAGAATGTTGGAATCACAACCACACACTTACCCAGTCCCAGCTCGAAGCTGAGAGTTGTGGAAGGCTAGCATCATTCCAATGAGAGCTCCAAACCAACAAGCCCAAATACTCAAATCACACATCCCTCGAGCTAAAGCTTGCACAGTCCTCAGAGATATGGTAAGAAAATACAGCTCAGAAAATGGCCTTGGGCAAAATTACCAGAGAGTAAGGACCTGGAGATTGCAAGATCAGACCTCAGAATGCCTGTGTTCCAGGAAATGCAGAACTTTCAAATTCTGACATTCTGGTGTTTGTACAGGGTGATGCTGCTTCTCAGCCTGCTAACTGCGCCGTTCAGTTCCCAAGCTTCCCTCCTGCTTTCTCCACCCTGTCCTGGGTGTCCCCAAATAGAGGCAACCCTGGATGGGGGTGCCCAGGACCAATTCCCTCAAGCAAATGCCTGCCCGCCAAAGCCACCAGCTGGAGAGGGAGGGCAGGTTCCTCAGAGGAGGGCCACCCCACAACTTCTCTCCAGGGAGCTGAACAGGAAGGAAGGCCCCCAGGGCCACCACATCAGAGGCAGTGGCTCCAACAGAGCTGGAGCCAAAGTCCAGGGAAGCAGCCAAGGCTGACAATTTACACTAGCAGGATCATGTATGTTTAGCATTTTCATAAATTTATATTTCTCCTCCTTTCAGAATGTTCTCGTGCATTTTTGGATGTGAATTTTATTAAGTATTACATTTCACAGGTATTTTAATTTTTTTATTTCAGAACATTCTTGGCCCAGGGCAGATGTTGAGCTTGCCATGGTATAGGTGAGGACATAGCCCAGAGCAGGGTCCAGCTCTCTGGGACTCTATTTAGCCTCAAAGCTCATGACCTCCTGGGAGGCCTTCCTGAGACAGGCCCAGGATTTGCCCTTACACATGGGCTTCCATCCTGTACCTCTCAGACACCCAAAGCAGTGAAGCAGCAGCATTCTTCCCCTCTCACCTTTGACTCTGCAGCTGAACCTCTTCTACTTCCATCTCTCCATGTTCGGTCCCCTACCCTCCATCCTCAGCTCTTTCTCTGTCCAGATCCCAGCCTTATTCCCATCCTATGGCCCAGGGAGCTCCCTCACACACAGGCTTGAGTATCACTTCTCTTCCTTCAACCTCTCCCCTAGTGCTAGCTCCCTTTGGAAAATGTCCAAAGCCCTTAATGTGGCTCTCTACCTACATACAGTGAACCCTTGAGTCACGACTGGCTTGACAAATGAACAATTTGGGTTATAACCAAGATTTTAACTTTAACTTACGACCAAAGCCTTGAGCTATGCTGGCCGCTTGTGCTTCCAGGTGGTCTCAGATACTGATGTAAACCTTAAAGAGCTCTGGAAGAAACATTACAACATCCTTTCCTGTATGAGGCTAATTGTGAAATCCTGCACCAATGTCTCTCTAAGGACCCTGAGATCTGCCTGTATACAGGAAAGAGACTTTGAAGCCTGTATAGAGGAACCTGAGCCTTCCACTGACAACTTGAGCTACACCCAGCCCTCGGGAACAAATTGAGTTCATAAGTCAAGGGTCCACTATAGTCACTGCTCACTTGCCCACTTGTGAAGACCTGACACTAAATGGCATGTGACATGGATAGACAGAGCAGGATGCTCAGAAGAGGCATGAACCCCTGGGCTGGGCTGGAGGCTTCCTGGAAAAGGCACTGGGGGCATCCTCCACTGATCAACAGTTGGGAACAAGCTGCAGAAATACCCAGGCCAGTCCCAGGCCACCAGAGCAAGCCATCAGAGAGAGAACAGAGTCTGCAATGAGGGAGGCTCTTTGCCCCCTGGGCCAACCATTGGGACACAGCCAGAGGGACTGGCCATGAATTCAGGGAAGCCTCCTTGGAAAAAGGGCTATTTCCAGCTTGTTTGGGGTCAAATAGAGATGAGTCAGTCTAGAGAAAGTGGTGAGGGACAGGGATATGGAAAGGAAAGCTCTGTCTCTTCTTACCCTTCCCATGGGAGGCTGAGGTCAGGGAGGTAGGAGGTGGCTGGGCAGAAGGAGCAAAGAAGGCTGAGGAGAAATGGAGATGACATCGGTGCTGACACCATAGTCAGGGGTAGTATGGATGGCTAGGGCTGGCAGGGAGCAGCTCCCCAGCTGTGGCTGGGAAGCGTTTCCTGTCTCTTTGCCAGGGGGGTCATTAATAATCATTTACCCGCCACAGGCAGCCCGGAGGCCAGCCAGGGAGCAGCATGGTGCTGGGGCCAGAGCCCAGCTTAGCGGCCAGGAGAGCTGGGTAATGGCATCAGTCCTGACACCTTGCTGTGAGACCTGGACAAGTCACCTGACCTCTCTTGGTCTCAGAATGCTGGCATTAGGAGAGTCTGAGGAAGATGCTGCCCTGCATTGTGCTGCAGTTTCCCTAGACGGTAGCCACTGAGCTGCCAAAACTACAGAACAGTTATGGACACCTAATGACAGATAGGATTGTCTGGTCTATGCCAAGCTCAACCCAGGACAGAAGGGAGGGGGACAGGGAGACCCAGGTTCAGCCTCTAAGATCCGCCATCATGGCAGGGGTCAATCCCTAATGGGGTGCACATGTGGGAGCCCCACAGAACCAACCAGATACAGTTTAGTTGGGGGAGGCATGGGGGGAAGAGACCAACTTCCTTAAGCCTGGAGTCGGGGCATATGACGTGGCTGCACATAGAGGGTGGGAGCTCTCTAAGACCAATTTGGTCACCACTTGGAACTGCACCTGCATGGCAGAGTGGGGGTTCCAAAATGCTCTCAGACAGTTGCATGAGTTAAATGAGACATTTGTGAAGGGACCTTAGAACTCGGAAAGAACTGCCTAAAAGACGCTGACAAAGATCATGATGATGATAATGATGAAGGCGACAATGGTCTGGCCAAACAGCATAGATGGGAAAAGGTGACATGAAAGCTTGAACAGACTGGAGGCTCCGGGATGGCCATCCAAAGCCAGAGTGTGAGACTTGGTATCAAGGTCCCTTTCGCCAGTTGGCCAGAATCCTTCTCAGCCCCAGGTTCTATTGCCCTGCCCACCCCGGAACACTTTAAGGCCCAGCACACCTTCCAGAAGGTGACCCTGAAGTATGGGTCCCAGTACCTCACCCTGAGCAACTCAGTCTGTCCCTATGTCTCCAGCCTCAAGAAGTATTGGGCTTTTGCTCCCAAATACCAGTTGGGAGGCTGCTCAGAGGGTTTTCCCGTATTTCCCAGCTTCCTCTGGAGTGTGTGTCCTGGATCCTCAACTGGCTGAGATCTCCTCATCAGGCTACAGGGTCCCCAAAGGCATGACCAAGTTTCCTCTTTCAGATAAGGATCTCTGTGAGCCAGAGACTATTTTTCCTCCATTAGATGTGGAGTCAACAAAAGAGATAGACTGAGATCTTCCTGGCTGTCTCCCAGCCCACTGACCCTCCTTGGGGGCCACAGCTACACAAAGAAGGGAAGAAGAGAAGGAAGCATAGCAAGGGAGGGCGCTTAGCTGCTCAGCACCCCTGAGTAGATATGAGCAAGAAAAAGCACTGGGCTACCACAGGATGAAGAGTGTAGAGTTGGCAGGCTTACCCAACTTGAAGCCCAGCCCAGGCTGCTCTGGCACCAAGGGGGCACCACGAGGGACACTATGCAGCCTCACTGCCCGCACTGAACTCTCTCTTCTTTGAAGCATCATGAGGTGATAGTAAACACAGTGACCTTACTGACACGTGCCTCCTTCCCCTCCCCCCTCCCAACCCAGGACAAACACAAGACAGGCTAAGAGGCAAAGAACAAAGGTTCCTGGACTGGGACATTGTCTGCCGCCCGCCTGTCCAGCGCCTGCTCAGCAGGAAACCCAAAACAAAGGTTTTGGTCAAAGTGAGAAGGATAAAGGGCAAAGGGTAGGGGCAGCCCGGTTGTGGGGGCGTGCAAGGGCATCTCTAGGGACCTTACTGCGAGGGAAGCAAGAACAGGAAGGCAGCCAAGCCCTCCCTGCACACGTCACTCCACAAACATTTACGGGGCAGCTGCTGTCTTCTGGACACACATATCCCAAACATAATACACCTCATTCCTCACACCACATACCTCATGCACACAGTCTTCTATCCCCACCAGCATGTTCGACAGCTTGCCACCTCCAGCTCACTGGACACACTCCTTATCGCACACACAAACAGCTCACAGGGAGAAAAGATCATGGACTCCACGCCTCACACTGAAAAGTCACACGGCTCACACACCCACACTTCACCCCACACGCACACTCAATCTCCCACCATGCATCTCACACACCTCACAGCTCCCCAACCACAGACACATGCATCCAATTAAATTCAACACACACGCCACCCAGACATAGAGACACATGCAGACACACCCTGCATAGATAATGTGCACACCTAATGTCACACCAGAATGTCACATGTTTGTGGGCACACAAAGCCCCTCAGCACAGACAACCCTGCCTGCACACAGCTTCCTTCTAGCCACCCACACACACAGTCAGCTGGACACCTTGGCCCTGGTTGCACCCTTTCCTGTCCAGAGTTGCACAGCCATCAGCCAGATGTATGACACTCTAACACCAACACACAGGTCCTCATCCATTTCCCAAGTAGCAAACTCAGGGTGTGGCACAGTGACTCTAACCCATCACTAGGCCACAAACACCCTTGGACACAACAATCACCCTCCAGGTCCTCTCTGACAAAACATCCAGTAAATTCCATCAGGTCCCCACTACAGCTCTTCCTGGCTACACACAACACTCAGTAACATGCACAACCACATATACAATCCCTCATGCAAATGACTCCTACAACAACTTCATCTTGCACTAACGGACACAACCGCATATGCACAACAGTCACACACCCAGCTACCACTCCACATTCACAACACTGCCTCCCTAGCCACACAACATGTGATGTCATAGATTCACAATCCCCACATTCGCCATGACACAATCATCAATGGAACCACACACATGACTACACACACGGCACACCCAACACATGCAGCCCAGCTCAAGCTACACACTAACACACACACCCCAGACTCATACAGCCCGGGACAGCTCTGACCTCAGGTGACTGACCCCAGTTTGCCATCTATCCCTCTCCCCCATCCTAAACCTTCAGGGGCCTCAGTCAAGACCAGGAAAGCAGGGACAATAGGGTAATAGTCACCACCTGCCTCAGTTTCCCAGGCACCAGCAGAGAGCAGCACACTCCATAATCAAGCCCATACTATGCCATTCATACCATAGAGCATGGGGAGGACTGAGGTCCTGGAGACACTGGCCCTGCCCTGTGAACCTATCTACTCGTAATTCCAAAGTAGAGGCAGACACAATGGGAAGGGAAGATCCCAGAGAGATCCCGATAGACACCTAGAGAAATTGGAAAGACAAATAGACCAAGAGAGGTGGGTATGCTGGACAAAAGGCCAAACACAAGAGAGAGGCAGAAGGACAGAAGGAGAGAGAGAGAGCCGAAGAGTTGAGGAAAGACCTGTGGAGAGACCTGGAAAATGAAGTGGAAGCACCACAGTTTAGGAGAAAAGGGAGACCAGCAGGAAAAGACAAGAGGGTCCCCTGTAAAGGGAAGAGGGGAGGAATCCAGCACAACCTCGCAGGGAGAGAGAAGCCCAGATGGGAAAAGGGGTTCGGACCTGGGTTCCCTCAGAACTGAGGACTGCAGTCTGGTGTTTCAGTGGGAATCTCGAGGTGGGTACAGCTGAGGCTGTGCAGGTTCATGGTCTTGGGGTGAGGCCCAAGCTCTGAGGTGGGGCCCTGTAATCTAGAGGTTCAGGTGTTCTGAGGTGTCAGGTGTTCTGAGGTGTCAGGAGTCTAGTATATAGAGTGGAGGTTCAGAGGTGTGTGCAGGGGTCTTCCACTCCTCTGGGGGAGGGGTTCCAAGGCTTGAACAGAGCTTGCAGGGCGGCCGGGGTTCCACCTGGGACTGGGAGTTCAGTGCTTACAGCGGGGTCCCGGATCGGAACGTTATTCAGAGTCTAGGCTGGCATTTACACTGTGAGTTGGGGGTTCAAGGGCTCCCTCAGCGTATGGGCTGCAGTTCCAGTACGAGAGTGGGCTTCAGAACTAGGGAGGTGCCCCCTCCCTGAGGAGGGTTCGGGAAGTTCAGGGGAAGGAAGATTTGGAGCTGACGACCTGTCCCCTGCTGGGGTGCTCTCCGGACACCCCGTTTCTCCCTGTGCCCAAAACCGGGAGGGCCCCCCTACCTGAAGGTTGTCGGCGCATGGCTGCGGCGGCGGCGGCGGCGGCGGCTCGTCCGGCTTGAGGAAGACCTGCTGGCCCCGCCTGAGGAATTGGACAACAGCGATGAGGATGTGGTGCAGCACCAAGACCATGCTCGCTGCCGCCCGCCCGCCCGCCGGCCCGGCCGCTGCGCTCGGTCAGCGCGTCCGCAACAGCTTCGCCGGGTCCGCTGGAGTGTTCGCCCCGGCCCCGCCCCGCCCGCCCCGGCCCCGCCCCGGCCCCGCCCACTTTCCAGCGACCGTGGACAGCACCTCCTGGCCGTCGGATCTCCGGCCCCCCAGACCCCCGCCAGATCTCCACCTCTCCTCCCATACTCTCCCAGCCTGTGCGCTCTGAGGACCCCGCCTGGGAGCCGGCTCTCACCTTCGCTCCCCTTCCCTTTCCCCAACGCCACTCCTTCCACCATCTCGCAGGGGTCGCAGCTCTGAGCCCCGCGCCCTGCCTGACCACATCCTCTCCCCTCCACTTCCAGTCCTGAGGCCAGGCCAGAGCCGAGACCGAGATCAGAGCAGCGGAGAGAGGGGGAGGATGAAGACGGAAGGGGCCGTAGACACTGCGCCGGAGCTCCGGGCTTGCTCCGCTCCCTCCTACGGAGGGAGAAGGATGGAGAAGTCAGCGAGAATTTTAGAGGTCGCTCCAAGACGGGCAAGCCCTGGGGCAGTAGCAAATCCGCGAAGGAGACACGTGCGCAAAGACACACACGGGCGCACCATTCCTAAGTGCGGGGCGGGAGCACTGGGCCCCCAGGACTGGCAGACAGGGCTGTGCCGGCGTCCGGGAGGCTGGAGGGGGTGCAAGCCTCAGGGTCACGCAGTCCGCAGTTCCGCGATGGGACCCGCGCGTCCGGAGCGCATTTCTCCGCAGAGCGGCCTCTGCTCAAGCGTCTGCAGCAGCCGTGACGCTTCTGCGCCCCCTGGTGTCCCATCGCGGCGGCGCAGCCTGGCCTCAGTTGCCGGCTTGAAGGGATGGAGGTGGGGATAGTAGAGAGGTTGGTGTCCGGGTCAACTCCCTGCCTGAACCAATCCGGTTGCTAGTCCACGCTTGCCAAGAGAACCACTGAGACGGTGGCAAGGGACTTGTCTGGACTGGAAGGTCTCACTCGGCTTTCGCCAACGACTTGCTGCATGATGGTGGTCAGATCCCCTCTCCACCTTTCTGAACTTCAATTTCTCCATCTCCCTCACGGGACTGCCAAGCGCCTTAAACCCAGAATGAGTCTCCTAATAACCCTCCCTGCGATCTGACCCGAATCCTACTCTGTGCACGGCGGGCCCCTCTCTATATCTCTGTCGCCCCATCTCTTGGAGGGTGACTCAGTGAGCCCCTAACCTCCCAGCCTCCCCACCTCACCTGGTGATTCATCTGGGTCTTTTCACCCTGGGGACCAATTTCCTCAGCACTGAGTCACCGAGCTGGACACAGTCCAGGCACCTGGCACAGGCTTGGCAGAGTCCAGGAACCTGGCTGTCCCTCTAGTTCAGAGGGTAAACTCCATACTAAAATTCTCTCACTTTTCTTTCAAACACCTTCAGTGACTTCCTACCCCAAACAAAGTGCAAACCCTTAGCCTGACATGCTAGACCCTCTGCAACTCAACTCTGACTTGTGGATTCCAGTTCTGACCCACCCCCACCATCCCTTACATTTATTCTTGCTGCCGTCCTCAGATCAGTGACCCGCACATCCTCACTGTGGGCCTGTGTTTATGCAACCAATCCAGATCCCTCTGCATCCTTCCAGCCCACTCATCAGTCAGAGCCAGCTAGGGGCCTGCCTCCCCAGGAGGCTTCCCTGGACACTGCCTTTTTGTGTCCTTCCTGGAAACCATGTCTGGGGGCTCTGGGAAAGTTGGGCACTGAGCTATCTGAGCCAACTCAATGAATTTCACAGCATCTTCAAAATAGGGCAAAGTATCCTACTTATTAATTCTGTTGAGAACATTACAGGGGCAAAGGTGTACAAAGGTTCTTCCCTCAAAAGGGCCTCCTCTCCCTTTTTGGGACTCAATTCCCTTCCCTATAAAAGAGGATGACCAGTGTGAGGGCTATTGTAAAGACTAGGTCTAAACCTCTCAGTAAGCACACACCACAGCTTCGGATGGCCTTGGAAGACACAGGTGCCCAGGAAGTATCTGTTATGGTCACTGCCTGGAGCTGCTTGTTCTGTAGGGGAGGCCGCCCAAGGTGAGTAAAACCTGGTCTGCATAGCCACCATTTTATGTGCTCCCTACTCTAGACAGGGCCTCCCTATCTATTATGGTTTTTATCTAAACGTTCCCCCAAAGTTTCATGTAGTCATAGCTGGGGGCCTTTTTCAGAGGTGGCTGGATCTATAGTATGTGATGCTAGGATTAAGGGTGTGTGATTACTGAATCAGTCCTCTGATTGGCTTGGCACCCACCCTAAGTCCAGTAGCCTTTATTGAATATAAAAAGTGGCAGCTACCTTGTTGTTTTGCTACCTTTCGGTTGCCATGAACTGTTTCTCCTCTGCAAGGCCTGTCAGCCATACCATCCTGCCTTGGGGCCAGCCAATTACGGACTGAAACCTCTACAAACTGTGAGCCAAAATAAACCTTTCCTCCTTTTACTATGGGTGTCAGGTATTCTGTCCCAGCAATGAGAAAAGTAAATAAGATAACAACCCTCACTTCTTGAGAAGTTCTTTCTTAAATCTTACTTAAGTCCCTCATACTGTAGCTCAGTGACTAGAGTCCCAGGTGCATGCTGTATGTCTGTCTTATCTCAGAGATTCTTTCTGGTTCAGTTTTTCAGATTCAAGACTTCCTCATACAGTTTGAATTCTAACTCTGTCATAGACTTGCTATGTGATTCTGGGAGGGCCACTCTACCTTACTGGGCATCTACTTCCCCATCTGTGAAATGCTAGCATATACAACTTATTTCTTTTAATTTGCTTGGTAAGATGTAGGACCCTTTCATAAACATCCTCTAAGAAAATCACTAAAATTCCCCAGTCAGCCCCTTCCCAGTAGTGGCAACCAAGCTCCTCTAGTTTGCAAGGTGGAGGGCCTTTGCTAAGCTCTTACAACTGGGAAGTGGCCCCTACTTAGGGGCTAAGATTTCTCCATTCCCTGAAAGATCCCTGCCTTCATTCCAACTCTGCATTCTGTCATCCTATGCTGGTTTCTCCCCTCATCTCGTGTTGGTATCTCCTAGAAGCATTTAAAAATGTTGATGCCTGGAACCCCCCTCCCAGATATTTTTTAACGTCCCCAAGTGATTCTAACTGGCTGCCTGATTAAATGAATCCCTGGCTGACATCTGTACCATGGAAGTAAAAGTCATGGCAGGCTCCTAAGGGCTGAATGTGTACCTCTGGGGCTGCAAGACTTTAACATTTATTGAACACTTACTATTTGCCTTACATTTTATTTTTTCAACAATGATATAAGGTGAGTGCTATTAGCCACATTTTACAGATAATGAATACCGAGGCACTAAGAGACAAAGTAGCTTGCCCACAGTCACACAGCTCATAAACAGTGGAATCCAAAATCAAAACCTGTCTAATTCTTGTCTGTGCCTTAAATTCATGTCCTGCCTCTTAAGCAAAGGCAGATAAAAAAAATAGATTTTTTTCTAGCTCTCCTTTGTTCCTAACAATGCAGTGGTTGAAGGTCCTACAAGGCCAGATCCTGGATCCTCTGTCCCTCTCTGACACCGTGAAGCCCAGCTCCATCTGTCCTCCAAGCTGCAGCTCAGGAATTCCTGGCCCAGCTCCAGTAGCCAACTCTTCCTCTCTCTGTCTCTCTCTCTCTCTCTCTCTCTACTTTATGGGCCTCATGCACCTCACCTAATCGCCTACTTGCCCCAGACTGGGTATTTCAGGAAAGGGTGACTCGGCTAAGGGACCATCAACCTGGATACAGGGCCCACTGACTAAAGGGCTTTGCCTCAGTCCTGATAATAATGACACCTCCAACTGGTGGGCCCTGCTCTTAGAAAGCACATCTTTGGGAGGCCCTGCTGTAGCCCAGTGTTACAAATAAGAAAGCCAGGCTCCAAGAAGCATAGACACCTCCCAAGATTATACAGCTGGTCAGTGCAGGAACATGAACCCAGGTAAATGCCACCCCACCTGGTGCTCTTTCCATTAAGGGTGAGCATCACTGTATAACTCAGGCCATGCAGGGAAGACACTGTGGCCATGGCTCCTGCTCATAGCCTTCACTGGGCTCCCCCCAGCCTCTCAGGCAACATCCAAACCCTCAGCATGACTCCCAAGGCTCACCCCAGATGGCTTTTCTGCTGTGTCTCCTGCCCCTTCCTGCTGTCAGCCGTGCACAGCTCCTCACTGTACCCTGAACTTCTGGATTTTCTTCTACCTCCTTGCCTTTGCTCAATCTGCTCTGCTCCTATGCTGAAGACCCTTCCAAGGGCATATCTGCCTGTCAGTATCATGCATTTGTGTACTCATTCATGCCACAAATACCTATTGAGAATTTGCTCCAGGCCAGCTATTGAGGATAAAGAAGTTAAAAAGTCAGGTTTTCTTGTGAGATACAGGAGGGAACCTGCCATTGGTTGAGAAGTAGCTCCAGCACAGTCTCTCCAGTGGACACTGTCCTCTCCCTTTCTCACATATCCCTAGCCCTCCCTCAAGAGAGGGACTGTCTCATCCTTCCCTGTGTCCCCACAGGCCAACCAGGATAAGAACACTAGTACCCAGAAAGCCTGGTTAAGTAAAAGGATGATTTCCATGTCAACATGTCTCCTCTCACAACAGGTACTGGCAAGCCCTCAACAGATCCCAAATCTGGTCCCATGCGCCAGGACCATATATTCTGCTTCTGTGAACCTGACACCTGACATGTGTCTGCACTGTGACCATGGTCAGATCCACAGAAGCCCAGGTTCGAACTCAAGCCACTCCCAGGGCAACCTCAGGCAAGGCTCTGGTTGTCTCCAGCATTGGACTTCTTAGCAGCTATGAAGCTGGCCTGGTTCTCTTTGAGGGCTCAGGCAGCTGAGGCTAAAGAAGGCAGGATCCAGGCCTTACTGGGCAGAAGGTAGCTCCCCTGGACTGGCAGACTCAGGCAGGCATCCCAGGCCAAAGACTGTGAGCAAGGAACAGATTCCAATTAGGGAGGCTCCTCAGGAGAGAGCTTGAGGCTCTGTCTCTCTGTGACCTGGGTGAAGCCCATCGATTAGAAGAGGGCTCTACCATCTCCTTTAGGAGTTCTGCGCAGAAAGAGTTCTAGGGGGAAACTGCCATCTCTGTGGGGTCTGCTTCCCTCTAAACCTTGTTCTCAGCACCTTTGCCTTGGAGTGCACCTGGGTAGGATAAGGCATTCTTAGGCAGTTGTGTGTTTGTACATGTGTAAGGCTTTATGAGCATGATGCATACAAAGATAGGCTATGAATATAGTGGGCAAGTTTGTATCTTTGTGAAGCCATGTGACTTTCATTGTCCCTAAGTATGCACAGGTATGCATTTTTATCTACAGTAGTGTGTATGTGTGTGCATACACGCATACAGGTATGTGCCTGTATTTAAGTCTGTATGTGCATATGCACGTGTATGTGTGCAGTTGTGTGCATGCACACATGCCCAGGTATGTTGTGTATGTATGTGTGTGTAAATGTGTGTGCAAGTGTTTATGTGTGTGCAAGTGTTTATGTGTGTGTGTGTTTGAGTTCATAGTTGACAGAAGTGCTGCTCATAGCCACTAGTCCAGGTCACAGTCTGTGCATCTTGGCTCCAAGGATGCCACTTCAAATCAGGAAAGGCCCCGGCTGAATGAACAGAGGCCTACGGGTGAGGGAACATGGGGCAGGTCAACCAGAAGCCTCTTCCATTTCCAGGTCATTTGCAAATAGCAGATGGCCAGCTCCACACCCCTTCAGGAGGGGAGGGGAACCATAAGAGTCTGGACTAGGATTAGTCCTGGACCTCCTGGCTCACATTAGCACTCAGATCCAGGGGACTCAGGGCTTGGCACACCTTGGGCATAAGTATGTGCTCTTCATCATCCACAGCCCCTGAAATCCTTCCTCTGTACAAAGTTGCCCTAGATCCCACACAGTCACACACACACACACACACAAACACACACCTCCGTACTAGAGATACACACATACTCACAGCACCCAGCACACACCCAGTCCTATACACAGATACATGCGCCTACGCAGGCCCCCACGGCTCTGACACACAGGCGCAGGTGGACTTGCAACTTCGGTGCCTCCTCCTTCTCCTTCTCCTGATGTCCCCTCTGGAGTCATCTCTCCATACTCAGCTCTGCCTCTGCCTCACTCCCACTCATGTGTCTCTCGGCTGCCCACAGGACACAGTAGGAGCCCTGGTCCCAGCCAAGAAACCCTCCAGGCCCTTAAGTCTGGGCAAGGCTGCGCCACCCCCAGCTGCACCCACACTGCCTTCTGGCCACACTCGCACGCCTCCAGCACATCTTGTCACTCTGGAGTACTCAGTCTTCCTACTGTGCTGTCAGCTCCACAGCACAGGACTTTTTCTCTGTTTTACTCATTGCCATGTT
Organism: Dasyprocta punctata; assembly: GCA_004363535.1. Taxonomy (NCBI): domain Eukaryota; kingdom Metazoa; phylum Chordata; class Mammalia; order Rodentia; family Dasyproctidae; genus Dasyprocta; species Dasyprocta punctata. The sequence goes on from RJWM01013760.1 coordinate 36,925, forward strand.
CCCAGCTCTAGAAGTCTTCACCTACAGGAATTGCTTAAAAACACATCCAGGAATCAGTGGTAGAATCTTCCTTTGAACCTGCTCTGCCTTCCTTTGTGGGATTTAACGATATAGGTTTGCCCTCCCATAATATGTGTGTATATATACTTCTCTCATCAGACTGGGACTCCTCTAAGCAGAGCCGGATCTGATTCAGCTCCATCTGCCCATGCCCAGCATGGGGCTGGGCACAGCAAGCAGGAGGGAGAAGGCCCTGTTAGGGCATGGCAAAGCCCAGTGTGACAATCCCCTCTATGGGGCTCAGGGATATTTAGAAAGTGGGGTCATCTGGGCCAATCACACAAATCCCAACTGTCATGGGATGAGGCCTCTAGACTTCCTTTTCTCCCCACCTGAGCCCCATCCTGAAGTCGCTCTGACTAGCCATTCAATTCCTACTTGCACATTCCCAGGGATGGGGATCCCATCCTCCTCCCAGTCAGCTGCTTCCCATTGAGATAGCGCTGCCTGACTCCTACAGCACCATCCTCTCAACCCTGATCACCCTGAGCCACAAATTTCCATGGGAAGCAGACAGGGAGACAGGCAGAAGGAGGAGAGGAAATCCCAGTACTCAGAGCAGCCCTAATAACCTTTCCAGCTCTGGGAAGATGTGGGAAGAAGCTCCTGGCTCTCAGCCTACTCCAGGTCAGCAAATGTGGTCAAGGTGCTCAGGTAACCCAACCCCAAACACCATTTCAGGGACCTGGAGCAGAGCAGAACAGAGCAGAGCAGAGCAGAACAGAGCAGAGCAGAGCAGAGAAAACCCCAAGAAACTACTTAGGCAACCTCTGCCAAGCCACCTGCCCTCATGGAGCCTCTGACCCCTCACAGAGTTCTGCCACAGAACCCAACTCATCCCTCAATCTCATCCCCTTCCCTGACTCTCCGCCCCACTCTGCCTCTCACGCTCCCTGCTCCTGCCCAATCCAGATAAATGTCCCACTCTCTGCCATCCCATCTCCCCATCTCCTTTCCTCACTGATGCCTCCTGCCCTCCAGTCTACAAGACCAGGAGCAACACCTCTGGCTCCTGCCCTCAGAGTGCCACCTGGAGACGCAGCATCCTGAGCCTTGCTGACAGGCTGGATGAATGGACAGGGCAGGCTGGTCCTCAGCCAAGGGTAGCTGCCCAGAGCCCTGCCCAGCCTCAGAGACAGCCCATCAGGCTGCTCAGCTTTTCCCCTCCAGCTGTTCCTGGGCTGGCCCCGTGCAGCCAGTCATGACACTAGCACCCCTCAATATACACACACCCCAGGGCTGTTCAGAGCTGAACCCATCAAAGGCACCAAGGCAAAAAAAACAAAAAACAAAAAACAAAAAAAAACCACATATCTAAGTAACAGACACCCAAAACCCCATGTTCCAAAAACTCTCTGCCAATTCAGCATCCATCATACAGGAAGCCTTGGTCTGTGGCTTTTAGACTCCAAGAACTCCCAGTGCCTCTCGTTCTAGGAAAATCAGAGCACCCTTTAAAATGGCTTGTTACTCAGTCTATGCTTATATTCAATGAATTCGAGAGCCTGGGATCCCCAAAATGCAGAAGCCCAAGATCCTCCCATTCTCTTATCCTAACTACCTGGGACCCAGGACCCCAGGACTCAAACATCCAAGTTTCTCTCCCCCTCAGAGCTTGATGCTCTTGGAGCTTGCATCACTGTGACTACTATCGAAGGGGCCAATTCCAGCAAGCACCCACACATGCCCACATGGGGCTGCTGAAAGCAGGGGCTATGGGAGCCCACAGAAGGAGCACCTCCTCGCAGGCAGTGTCAGAGCAAGAAGCGCTCTGGTCACAGAGGGAGGGGCGACAGGGCCAGTACGGGTGACTCAGCCCAATCCCACCCCTCTGCAACTGTGCAATCTTAGACAAGCAGCCCCTTGAGCGGCAGTTCCCTCACTCCTGAGCCAGGGACACCTGGTCATCCTCCAAGTTGTGAAGAATAAATGACAGGAGATCCATGAGCACTTAGCACAGGGTGAGGCCCACATGACAGCTCAAAACAAGACAGTGAGCCGGGCATGGTGGCGCACGCCTTTAATCCCAGCACTCGGGAGGCTGAGGTAGGTGGAGCGTTGTGAGTTCGAGGCCGGCTTGGGCTACAACGCAAGCGCAAGGCCGACCTGAGCTACATAGTGCGACCCTGCCTCAAAAAACCAGGGCTGGGGAGTTTGGCTTAGCGGCTTAAGCGCCTGCCCTGGCAAGCGCAAGGTCTGTGAGTTCAATCCCCAGTGCCGCAAAAAAACAAAAAACAAAACAAAACAAGACAGTGTGTGCTGTCTCCTTTCCCCAAAAAGCCTCAGAGTCCCCTGGCAGGGCTGGTGTCCATGGCCTGGGCACAGGGGTGTTTAACCCCATCCTGGCTGCCCAGGTCACATGGGCCTACTGGCCTCATGCTGCCTCCAAGCCCATCCTGGCTATTTCTCCCCTCCCTGCTGGCCTTGTCCCTGATGCCCTGTTGTCCCTAGTTTAAGAGGCAGACCTGAGGAGAGGGCAGAGTGGGGCCAGGATCAAGGGATTCTCTTTCAATTCTGAGCCCGTTTCCTCATCTATACTATGCTTGGAGCCTTCAGTGAATAGTCCACGGCCCTGGGATTCAGGCTGTGTGGCTGTGGTAGTCACTAAGGGCAGGGCTGGCAGGGAGGAAGAACCAGTAAAGGTTTGTCATTTCCAGATATGGCCCCTGGTCCTCCTTGTAGCACCTCTGCATGTGTGAGGTGCACTCCAGCCTCCTCCTTTGGCTTACTCCATTTCCCATGCCCGAGGAAGCACCCCTACTCTCTGTCAATTAAACTTAAATGCTGTTTTGCTGTTTTGTTTTGCTTTGTTTTGTTTTTGTCTGTACTGGGCATTGAACCCAGGGCCTTCTCACTGAGCTAAAGCCTCAGCTCTTTCTTTAGTTTTAATTTGGGGACAGTGTTTCTCTAAGTCACTAAATTGCCCATGTGGGCTCAAACTTGTGATTCTTCTCCCACCTCGGCTTCCCAGAGTGCTGGGATTACAGGTCTGGGTCACCATGTCAGGTTAAACTTAAACACCCTTAAAGGGAAGGGGGAGGCACGGGCAACAGTGACTACATTTATGTGTGTGTGGTGGGTGGCGGGAGGAATGGCAGTGGTACTGGGGTTTGAACTCAGGGTCTTTGCAATGAGCTACATCCCCAGTTTTTTTTAAAAAAATTTTACTTTCAGGTAAGTCTCATAATTCACTAAGTTCCCCAGTCTAGACTTAAGTTTTCAATCCTCCTTCTTCACCTTCACAGAGTGCTAGGATTACAGGTGTGTGACATGATGCCTGGCTAAGTGACTACCTTCTAAATACAGTCCACCCAGTCTATTCTCATTCAATCTTCATGATTATCTCTATTTTACAGTTGATGAAACTGAGGCCTTGGGACTGAGGTCACCCATCTAAAGCTGCACAGCTAAAAATGGTAGAACAGCAATCTAATCCCAGTTCCTTACAGCTCTCGAGCTCATGTCTTTTGTAGCAGAAGACTCCTGGGAAAAGAACCCAGGGTCCCCTCCCAGGTCCCTCACTGGCTCTAAGGCCACACTAGAGCAGCTCTTCTCAACCCAGCAGTCCCCAAGAGATGCAGAGGGCAGAGATCACTGTCCCCTCCTCTCTTGTCTTCCTAAGCTGGAGGCAGCCTGGAGGCTGGCCACGCTTCCTGATTGATCCAAAGTCACTCTATCAGCAAAGCCTTCCTTAGTGGGACTGGGAGACACAGCGTTCTGTTTCTAAGCACCCGTCGCTATGGAAGCCAGGTGCTGCCAGCCTAAGGCCTAGCAACAAGACATAGTGTGGGGCCAAGGGCATTGTCAGGGGTTTCTGAGGCAGCCAGCAGAAGAGAGAGAGAGAGGGTGAACTACATCCACTCATGGTGCTGGAGGGCTGAACCTGCTGTATGGCTGGGTTAACAAGGTGAAGAAGGGGACAAAGAGGTGAAGACCAGGCAGGACCTGAGAGATGAGACCCAGAGACAGGTGGAGAGAGAAACGCATGCAGACAAAGAGAGTCCAGAGACTATGAAAAGCAAAGACACCGTCTGAGAGAGCGGTGTGGGAAGGTGGAGGCAGACAAGAGCCGGTCAGTCACACAGACAGAAGCAATCAGCAGGGAGGAACCAACTCACAGAGAGGCCCCACTCCCAACTCCCAGAGGGGCAAGGGTGCCAGATAGTGGGGAGGAGCTGCAGGGAGTGACAGAGATGGATGGACTCATGACAGGAGGAGATAAGCCTGAGGCAGGAGGCAATATAGAGTCAGTAATAAAGGAAGAAAGAACCAGGAACAGGAGAAGCAGACAGGCCAATGTGAACTGGGAGGCAGAGTAGACACCAGCGGGGGACAGACGGCAGAAATATGAGGACAAGGGCAGTGAAGCCACTGGAGTCCTGAGCTGACCGCAGTCCTGGGCCTTTCTTCCTATGTCTGCCCATCAGTCTTGCACACACTGGCCTTTCCCCAGAACACAGAATTATCCACACATAAAACCTCAGAAAAGAGACCAACATGGGGTCCCATGTGCCTCTTACCACTTGTGGGACAGATCTTGCTCATATTTGAACACTGAGGCAATATCTGAAACAGCCAGGAGTCAGGCTTTCAGGTCCCATCCAGGGTTCCTCCCAGCCCTGCCCAACTAGTCCCACTCCTTAGCTGTTCATGGAGGTTCTGATGGTGCAGGAGGTGCATTTGTCACTCTACCAGAGTGACTGAGACGACAAAGCCTAAAAAGGGACCCCTCATGAAAGGCATTGCTCCAGCCCTAAATGTTTGCTTCCTCCTCCCTCTAAAACAGGCCCTGTGTCGGGCACTGGGCCCCTGAAGATGATGCAGGCAGCCTTGGTGGAGAGGGATCATGCAGTCCATCTCAGGACTGTGGCTAGGAAAGGCTCTGGGGGTGCCAGAGCAGCCTGGCCTCTAGGGACCAGGGAAGTAGCAAGTCCTCCACAGTAATGTCTCATTTAGTCCTCATCATTCCTGAAGTACAAATGTGAAGATGGAGGCCCCCAAGGGAGGTGATTCGCCCTAACCACCACCATCAGCCTGCAGAAGCTGACCGAGACTTAAACCCAGGTCTCCTGAGACCAGTGCATTGGGGAGGCCAGGGTGGAAGCCAGGGTAGAGGCGGCCAGGAAGGGGATGATCCAGCTGTGCTCAGCAGCTCCTCCCGGGAGGAGTGTGGAGGTAGCCTGGGGAGGTTCTCAGGCCCTGTTCTGACAGCCACTCCTAGCGCCAGGCATCCCAGCTCCCTGCAGCAGGGTGGGTGACGGCACTTGGCTAGACATCGATGTCTATGTCAGATACTAATGTCAATCTCTCTCTCACTTCTGTAACTGATCCTAAGATTAGCATTGTGTTGACCCACCCTGGGGGTTCAGGGACCTCAGAGTGCCCCAAATCCCCTCCCAAGTCCCTCTCTCTCTCCAGACTCCTGGTAGAGGAGCAAGTTGAAGACTAATGAAATTCCTACTATGTGTCTTGTGACACAAAGCACTTTATATTCTACCTCAGTAATTGCCCATGGAGTTTCTGAGGGTTGTGCATTGGCCCCACCTGTTCTCATTTCCTGACAGTGGCTCCAAAGAGGCCACCATCACAGGTGGCTCTTGTGGCACCCACCCACAAGATCAGTCTCTAGGGCAAGGCAGGCTGGGGGTCAGTAGATGCAATGAATGCCAGGAGCTAAGAATTTGATTGACCATGTCTGTAATGCCTATGGTGGTGGGGCACCAAGAGGACCTGGGGAAGGTGTGTGGCTGGCAGTGGATGGCAGGGGTGAGGCAGGGGAAGGGGGACTGCTGCACCAGCTTCACCTCACACTATAAGCTGGGTCTGGGCCACAGCCCAGAATATTGACCCATAGCACCACACTCCCCTGGGCCCCTATTCTTGGAAGGTGGTACTGAAAGGATGATCGATTTGCCTCCCAGCCTCCCCCTCCCAAGCTGGGAGGCTGCCTCTTCCATACAGCACCACCCCCCACCCAGCTGGCCAGTGTAACAGCCAGGGTCAGTCGGGAGAAGCTTAGGAACCATGAGCACTGAGCCCCTTAGTCCCCCTATAGCTCTGCTTTCTCCTCACCCCTTAGGAACCTGGTCCAGGTGGATGGGTGGGGCAAGGACTATTACAGTAGCTCATGCTCATGCATGCACATTTGTACAGCACGAATGCATGCATGCATGTGCGCACCTGTGCATGCACGCAAAGGTAAGGAAGTACACCAAGAGTGGTGAATGAATGAGGTGAGCCATACAGGTCTGTATTCAAATCCAACCTCTGTTTTCTGAATATGTGTGCTATGCAAGTCATTTAACCTCTGTGAGCCTCAGTTTCCTCATCTTTAGGATGGTTACTGACGATGCCCAAATAACAGGGTGAATGAGATCATACACACCGAACTCTGGCACAATGCTTGTCATACAATATTTTTTATATACAAAAGCTTTTATTAGTGTTACTGTGAGCACGTGTGGCTGTGTATGCATGAGTGAGTGCCCTTGGGAGACCCCAAAGGGCTTCTGGCACTCCAGCAAAGGGGTATGGGCAGGTCCCTAATTATCGGGCCCCCTAAAGTGGGGGCTGGAACTGAATTTTAGCCGAGTCTCAGAGTAGGAGGACTTGTGTCCCCTTCCTGCTTCCTCTCAGCCAAAAAACACCTGTACCAAGAGAGGCTGAAGTGGGGAGATGAATTGCTTGGCGGCCACCAGGCAAAACTGGTGATTAGGAGGCTAACAGCCCAGTATCCGGAGAAGAATGGGAGGGAGGCTGAGCTGCAGGGCCATCCATCAAGGCTAGCAGGCCCAGCAGTGCTGCGCAGCGGGGTGCGGGAGGAGCAAGGAGAGACCTGTGAGATGGCAGAAGTGAAGACGAGCCAAGGAGCAGGCAGCCAGGCCCCGCCCAGCCACTGACCCACAGTAATCCTGAGTGAGTCACTCATACCTTGGGACTTCAGTTTGTTCATCAGGACAATGGGGCAAAAGGACTCTTTCTGCACAGATAAATTTCAGCACAGCAGGCCTACAATCAGGCTCTGGGGCCAAGAAAAGCCCTGAGGAAAAGATGTGGGACTCAAGGGTGCCCTTGTTCTCATGGTGGACCAACTCAGCTGAAAGTCTCTGAGGGGATGTCACATGGCATCTGGCCTGGGAGCCTGAAGACCCAATTTGAATCACTTTCTGATTTCCAGGTCCTTCCCAGGATCCCCCAGGTCTACCACCACCACCACCACCACCACCACCACCACTACCCACACACACACACTCACAGGGGCCAGGGGGCCTGGCCCTGGTTTGTGCAAATTTTGTTCAAATTGAGAGCAAAGTCACCCATAGACCCTTCTCACCTTGTGGAAGTGATGGGTATCTGGGAAAGTCCTGGCTACTAAGTTCAGGCCCTTACAGAGGCTGTAGTCTCCATATGTCTCTGGTGACGTAAAGGAGCTAGAGCAGCTCACTTTCTCTCTGTGGGCCTCAGTTAACCCATCTCAAAAATGGACCCTCCTTTTTAAAAACTTCAGGGCTCTTCTGGCTGTAGAACAAACAGCAAGCTCCTTACTACACCCACTCCCGTCCACCTGTCCTATGTTGGCCTCAACACCTGCCGTGTTCTCATCTACACATCCTACCCTGAACTCGCTCTGAATTTTGTCACTCTTTTATCCCACATTGTTTCACTTCTGGTCTTGCCTCTCTATAAGGAAACTCCTCACCCACCAGGGCCAGCGCAAGTACCACTTCCTCTGCAAAGCCATTAGCACAGCCCCCTGGCACGGCTAAGCTGGGCCGTCCTGCAGAGCCACAGGTGGCTGCCACACACCTTCTCTGACACCTACACCAGGGTGTGCCTTCCCTCACCACACTCAGCTCCCTGGGATGAGGGCCAGCTGCATCTGATTCAGAGTAGAGGTAAGGGCTGTGAAACCCAGGGGCTCAAACAGGAATAGGACCCAGAGAAAGTAGGAGAAAGGGAAAGAAGGGGAAAGAAAGGAAGAATGAAAAGCAAGATAAAGAAAAGAGGGAAAAAGAAAAACAATTGTTTCCAAGATCCCTTTGGATCTTATAGTCAGTATCAACTCTAGCGCACTCCAGATAGAGGTCTAACCTTGGAACTAGCATCACCTCCCCTCCCACTTCCTCTCCAGCCCCAACCCTGCCACATGCATCAGCACAAAGCCTCATAGCCCAAAGGGTCTCTGACTTCTGCTTCTGCACCCGATGAAGGCACGGTCGTCATAGCGATGCTGGATGCTGTCATCACTAATCCATCGCCTGAGCCCTGGGAGGCCAGTGAGGTGTGAGGAGAGCTGGTCAAAGCTGATCAGAGTGGCTACTTGGGGCAGAAGGCTTGGGGCCTTGTGGAGGGGTTGTGTCCTCCCCTCAGCCTCTCAACATGCCAGGAAAGAGGAGATGCACAGATATTCCCCCAGTCCATCATGGGCACCTTCTATGCACCCAACTTGCTCCAGCAGCAGAAGTCACCCCAGACACTGTAAGTGGGTGCCCAGGCCCAGAAGTTTTAAACATGGCAAGAGCCTGTCTCTCCTCATGTTACAGGAACTAAGGAAGGATAGAGGGAAAAGGAAGGAAACAAGCTCATGTTGTATCTCCATGCACACACACACACTGGGCATCTCTAAAAAAGTAGCTCATTTAATTCTCTCAGAAAACCCAAGTGTTAGAATTATTACATCATTTTGCAAATTACTGATTCTATGCAGCCAATCATATCCCTTCCTCCAAGAAGTCTTTTAGGATGTCTCATCCATACTTAGCCCCAAATCCTCTGAACTCCCAGAGATGATGGGCTACAGTTCTAGTCTCCCTATCACACTGCAAGCTGGTGTCTCACTCCTTCTTCCATTCTAGGTTTTGGTGGTCGCAACAGGCAGATCTTCCCGTCTCAGCTACTCGCCTGACGACCGGGAAGACCACCCCAATGCACGTAGGTGGGAGCTGTCCGCGGTCCTGAACTCTCCCTCATTGACACCAGGAAGTTGGGCTTTTTGTTTTTTGTTTTTTGTTTTTTTGTCCCCCCCCCCCTTGAAACTTGCCAGCTCCTCAGCTTGGAGCAGAGGGGCCAGGCTCCCATCAGTGAGGCATCTACACACATACTTTCACTCACAGAATCTTATTAAAAAGTAATCTACTTGGAGTACAAGAATGGAAGCAAAACTTGAGCACACTCATGCAACAAGGCATTTATTGAGCACCTAGTCTGTACAGTTCTATAAAGAAGCACAAGTATAGAGTAGTAAACAAAACAGAACTAATCCTTGCCCCTGTGAGGGTGTGGGTCTAGCAGAGTCAGCCCCTGGGGCCTGCTTTACACCTACCAACCCATTCAGTCCTTATAATGTGTATGCAGGTAGACACGATTATGTCCATTTTACAGTGGTGGAAATGAAAAATCTTATAGTGACCAAGGGGCCTACCAAAAGCCACACAGCTAGTGACCAGTAAAAGCCCAGAGGTGTCCACCTCCCAAGTCTTATTCTTGATCTGTTCCTGGGTGGAGAGGAAGGTCATAGACCCTAGTCCCTGCCCTCCAAGAATTTATAATCTGGTGTCCTTGTCCCAGTCCTCCCATAAGACCTACTGCAAAGTGTTGCTGAGTCTGATCCGGATCCCTCCTGCTGCAGCTCTGACTTGGCTTGCTTTTGTTAAGGCCTCAGTGGGGCAAAGGATCAGCTTTCAGCTCCTGGCAGACACCTGGGGTGCTTCCATGAGCTCCAGCCCTTTCTCCACCCCCACCTTGCACGGAGGCCTCCCCCCTCAGGAGGGAGCGAGGTGTGTGCTCTAAAAATACCTTAATCCCTCCCTGCTCTCGCTCTAATTAAGCTGAGTGAGTCACTACTTTAAGTAATTTATTGCTAGTTACATAATTGCTTTAATATTTGGTTCGAGAACTGGGGAACAAAAGTGCCCCCCTTCTTTTCAGGGAATTGTTAATCCCCAGAGTGGGGCTTATGGCCCCTGAGTGACAGGAAGATGGGGAAAGGAGTGAAGTCATCTTGACCAGGCCACTGCTCCAGTCTGGATCAACACATGGTCATTTCCACCAGCCCACAGGGTGTACCTGGTCCAAGGAGGGGCCGCTGAGGGGAAGCCCCAACTCTCTGTTCCCTGTCATTCACTTGGTGGGTTTCTGAAACCAGCACTTCCAACTGATCCAGCCCTTGAGTCGAGGGCCTACTGCTGAGAGCCACAGCCTGAGCATGGCCTGAACTCACTGCCTTGGCCAGGCTGCAGGAACCAAGGCTTAAGAGAGTGAGCAGTTCCTTGGCATCTCTCAGTGTGTTAGATGCAGCCACCCTTTGTGCTCAGGTCATCAACTCAAGGAAAACCCAGCACCTCTCCTGGTATTGTAAAAAATCACTCCTACACAAACACACACACAGGATTAATTACTAAGGGCACGTGGGAATTTTAGAAGGATAATAAAATCTTTTTCTTGATTGTAATGGTGATTATATGGCTGTATATATTTATTAAAACTCATACTCTTTAAATCAGTGATTTTATTACATGGAAGTTACACCTCCATAAAACAGATATAAAAATAAATTTTAAGGAAGTTATGTCTCCATCTTCTGGGACCTTCCAACAGGAACAGCTGTGCAGAACTAGCAGTCACACTGAGACTGAAGAGGGGAGGTACAAAGAGGGCACACAGTAGGTGCTCATGTGCAGATGTTTGTTTCATTTGATGCCAATTAGCAAGGAGTCACCAGGCACCTCCTGTGTGCACCTGCACATCCTTGATCTCATTAGTTGTCTCCTTGCTCTCACGCAGCCCAGGGAGGGAGTTCAACAACATGCCAGGTCCATTACACACTTTGTCTCATTTAGTCCTCAAAGCAGCTCTAATGAGGTGGGCTTGATGATCATCGCCTTTCTGCAAGTGAGGGAACAAAGGTGACAGGACTCGCACAAGTCCCGCAGCTAAAAGGTAGAGGAGCTGAGATTCGAACCAAGAAATGGTTCAAAGGTTTATACTCATAATCCCACACACACACTACCTCCTTCTATGATACTAAATGGTATGAGTTAGGAACCCGCACTTGGAGGAGGTGCCCTCTGACCCCAGGCCTTGACTGATGAGGACTTCACTGGGTTTAGAAGTAGGAGCAGTGCACACCCAAGCAGAGAAGGCAACTGAGCACGTGCAGCTCAGACAGGCGGCAAGAGGCAAGACAGGCTTTGGGAAGAAGGGAACTGGGTCAGGCAGCTAGCCTGGAAGTAACACAAAAGGAATCAGGTAGGGCCTGAGTGAAGCAGAGAGTGCCTGGTTGTGCCAGCAGTGGATTTAAATGTCTTTTCAGGGCTGAGCGTGCTAGTGCACACCTGTAATCCCAGCTTTCTGAGAGGCTGAGGCAGGAGGATCACAAATTCAAGCCCCCAGGTAACTTACTGACTTAGTGAGACTTGGTCCAAAAATTTTTTTAAAAACTTTTTAAAGGCTGGATATATAATTCAGTGTGAAGCCCCTGGGCTCAATTCCCCAGTACCAGGGCAAACAAAAAATGCCTCCATAAGCCCTGAGCAGCTGGGGCTCCTCCCTGCTGTTCTTGACTCACTCCCCCAAAATTGATCTCTTGTCATTTCCTGGCCCTAATGCCCCAGTGACCCATTCACATCCACAGTCATCACCTCATCTGCAACAGGCAAAAAGAAACAAAAATCCGTCATCCCGAACTTGACAGACTGGGTGGAAAACAGTCAATGGTGCCAGGGAGCAGGGAAGAGCTCTGAGGTTGAGAAGTAGGGAAAGGTCCCCACCAAGGCTAAGGGAAATGTGCCTGGAGGAGAAGACCCCAAGATCTGAGCAATGGCAGGAACCGGCCCGGTAAAGGAAAGGGGGTGTGGAGAAAGTGCGCCAGGAAGGGAGCAGCATACGTAAAGTCAGAGGGGAGAGATACTACATGTGGGGGACCGCAGAGGGGTCTGGCTATGTGGGTGACAGTGGGGTGGCCCCGAGTGTGACTACTTTTCCTGGGATGCACCTTTCAGGTCTGAATCACACCTGTGCTGCATGTCTGAGTCTGTGCACCTGTGTCGCAGTCATGGATATTTCCGTTTGGTCTATTTTTCTTGTTTCTAGGTCAACTTTTAGAGTCATCCTGTTGCCCAGTGTGCACCAATGTCTGTACCACAGGGGTGGCAGCCCTGTGCACATCCGAGTGCTGCAGACTGCTTCTTTGTGTGGGGAGTTCTTCAGGATCTTTTGAGGTTGCTTCTCTGTGTGTATTTGTGTTGGTGTCTGTGTTCCCAGTCCTGGTTGTGACTGAGTCCTGATGTGCTATGTTTGTGGCCAGGACACTCAATTCCTAGCTCAGGCAGCTGGAGCCAGAGAAGCAGCCTGGGGCAGGGGGTGCCGGAGCTGGGATCCAGTTGCCCACAATAGCACCTAATGATCACCAAGCACTCCGTGGGGCGGAAGGCTGCATGGGAGGTGCTAATTATCTCTGATAATGAGTCAGGGCTCAAGGCCCAGCAGAGGCTGAAAGTGGGTCCCTGTTGTCACATGGCACATGGATGAGCTGGCTGGGCTGAAGTCCCTAACCCCTCCCAGCACTAAGAGCAGGTCATCCTCCCTGACTCATCTGCCTGGGAGGCCCAAAGCTAGGGCTCTGGAGATAGCCAGAGGAATGGAGGTCAAAACCCAGGAAGGTCTTCTAAGGAAGGACTTGTTCCAGGCGTAGCAGTGCAGAGGTCAGAAGTGCGAGTACGAGACGAGACAGCAATGACCTGCCTTTGCTCCCCGGGTCTGGAAGCCACAGGCAGCATGAGAAAGGGAGAATCACCCCTGCAGGAGGGTCTGGAGCTGCCACACCTCTGGATTGCTGGTAGACACTAAAGAACCAGGACCATAGCTTCTGCCACCTCCTTATGGACTTACTATCTCTCCCCTCAGTCTCTACCCCACTTTCTCATTGCTCCCCTGACACACTCACCACCCGTCACCTACACCCAAAGCTAAACACAGCCTCACCCCACTCTGGCCATCTTCTTCCCATTTGAGTGGGGTCTCTGCTGCCTCCCTCCACCCCTGGGCCACTCCTCCAACTCAGGAGCTGCACCTGCCACCCTGGGTGTCTCACTTTTCACCCCTTTGTACTCTCTGGCATTTTCCCCAGAACACCCTTCCTCTTCCCCTCCACTTGAAAACTCCTATTCATTCTTGAAGGCTAAGAGGAAACCTCAGCTCCCCAAGAAGTGTCCTCAGGAGTGGTTCCAGAGTTCATCCCGCAAAGCTGATTCCTACACCTGGGCAGGGCTGCCCATCAAGGAGAAAGGCAAGGCTCATCTAGTCCATCTCCATGGCCAGGGTGGCAAGCACAGGGCAGGGGACAGCAGGGCATCGAGGATGGGAGGGATGAATGAGCAGGTGGCTAGTAGTTGTTTCATTCCGGCTCCCTTGCCCCAGGCTTCCAGAATCACAACCAGGGTGTTGGCAGGAAAACAGGGCATGAGAAGCAAGAAGGCAAGGGGTTCTTACCCCTCCCTGCCTCACGCCGGTAGGGCAGCCCTTCTCCAAGGCCGGCTTCTGGGATCTGAAGCACTCTCTTTGTCCCTCAGGCCTCACTGGTACTAGTCCCAAGTCCCTTATCATGCTCTGTTAGGTCCCTTGACCCCTCCCCATCTCTCTAATAGTTCCTTTACCAAACTGCCTTCAATTAAACTATCTGAGGGTCATATATTTTGCTTCCATCTTCAAAATGGGGCTAGCTCCTTTAAGGATTGTTGAGGTTTAGTAACCAGGCAATTTTAAAAACATAAAGGCCATTCTGTAAACATTAGTTCTTTCCATCTCCTCAAAACCCACTCCTCTTGGAGCTTTAAGATAACTGGGAATTCTCCAGCACAGAAGGATATAATGTGGACCACCTGTTTCTCTCCTCTGCTACCCCAGCTCCTGCCCAGCCCAAAACCTCAGAAAGCCTTTCCTCTGTCCTAACCAGAGTCCCCAACACTGGGTCTCCTGTGCCACCAGGCCCCATGATTCAGGACAGGCCTGTCTGCCTGTCGGCACCTCCCCTGCCATGCTCAACTGCAAAGCCTCCCGGTCTTCCCATCCCATCCTAACTCTACCCGAGTGAGCTCCAATCCCAAACCTCCAGGAGGACAAAGTTTCCCCAGTTTCCCAGGAAGGACATCTCCCTACTTCCAGCTGGACTGCCTAACCCACACCCACCCACCAGCCAGGCTGCCAGGAAAAGCACTCTGGGGACCCAAACGTCCCCATGCCCAAGGGGCCAAAGCACGTCTTTCTCTGGCAGCTACAATTTAAAGGTCACTTCAGAGTTTGCAGCCAACTTCCTGGTAGGTGAGAGCCTCACCTGCAGCCTCCCTAGGCAGGTGGTCAGCCCCCAGTCACAACCCCCACCCACCTGTGGACAGGAAGCTCAGTCCCTTGCTCATGGGATTGCCTTCCTCCCTCTCCCTAAGCCAAGGTAGGCTCCAGGATTCCCCCACAGTCCCAGCACTGTTGCAGTACCCAGGGCCCAGGGAGACGGTTTCGGGCCACAGCGATAGTGATGGTGAGCCCTTTAGAGCTTGCAATGATAACAAATAGCACGCTGTGGCACACGTGCCATAGCTTCGCTGTCACTGGTATAGGGGAAGTCTTGAATGTTAGATCAGTAGAAACCTGAAATAAAAGCACCTGCTCAAAGATGAGGCAATTGAGGCTTCAAGAGGAGGCCCCACCCCCAGCCCCACCCACCACAGGGCTCCTGTCCAAGAAGTCTTCATGCTTTTTGGGATGATAGACACACAAGGGGCCAGGAGGAGTTTCACAGCATGCAGAAGCTCTGGTAGAAACTTCAAAGGCAGCATCTGAGGGCTGAGAGGAGTGAGAGTGCCCAAGTGCAGGAGGTGGTCTCAGGCCACAGACTTGGATCACGACACAGAGCTCTGAATCTGCTCTGGGGGCTGTAGAGAGGGAGGCCTTTCAGGCTGGACACACCGCTCTCTCTACCCTGAGCCCGGCCATCTCACCCAGGATCCTGCTCCGTGACCATGGGTTAACCATGGACTCTCCATGGACTTCAATGTTTGCTTCTATACATCAAGAGGACTGGCTGGGAGTTCCTAAAACTCTCTTCGAAGGTCACATACATGACCATTAAGGGTTCCTGGGTCCGGGCATGGTGGCATGTGCCTGTAAACCCAACTACTTGGGAAGCTGAGGCAGGAGGATGACAAGTTTTAGGCCAGGCTGAGACGTATTAATGAGACCTTGTTTCAATTTTTTTTTTTTTTTTTTTTTTTTTTTTGCGGCACCGGGGATTGAACTCACAACCTTGCACCTGTCAGACAGGCGCTTAAGTCACTGAACCAAACTCCCAGCCCTGTTTTTTTGAAGTAGGGTCGCACTATGTAGCTCAGGCCGTCCTTGCACTTGCATTGTAGCCCAAGCCAGCCTCAAACTCACAACACTCCTCCTACCTCAGCCTCCGGAGTGCTGGGATTAAAGGCGTGCACCACCACGCCCAGCTTGTTTCGAAATTTTTAAAAAGTGAAAAGGGCTTAGGA
>RJWM01013761.1:0-52399 GCA_004363535.1 Dasyprocta punctata
CAGTATTTTATTGAGGATTTTTGCATCTATGTTCATTAGGGAGATTGGCCTGTAATTTTCTTTTTTGGTTGGGTCTTTCTCTGGTTTTGGTATTAGGGTAATACTTGTTTCCAGGAATGAGTTAGGGAGACTTGCTTCCCTTTCAATTTCATTGAAGAGTTTGAGGAGTGTTGGCATTAAGTCTTCCCTAAATTTCTTAAAGAATTCAGCAGTGAATCCATCAGGGCCCGGGCTTTTCTTCGTTGGTAGGGTCTTATTTACATTTTCAATTTCATTAGCTGAATTTGGGTTATTCTGCAGCTTTACGTCTTCTTGGTTCAACTTTGGTAATTCATAGGTTTCTAGGAATCTGTCCATTTCTTCTGTGTTATCGAATCTATGTGAGTAAAGGTTTTTGAAGTAGGTGTTGATGATATTCTGTATTTCCACCAGGTCTGTAGTGATTTCACCCTTTTCATTTCTTATTGCATGGATCTGAGTTTTTTCTTCCCTCTTCTTGACAAGGTTGGCTAGGAGTTTATCAATTTTGTTTATTCTTTCAAAGAACCAACTGTTTGATTCATTAATTCTTTGTATTATTTTCTTAGTTTCAATTGCATTAATTTCTGCTCTAATCTTAATAATTTCCTCCCTTCTTTGGGCTTTGGACCTGACTTGCTCTTCTTTTTCTAGAAGTTTGAGGTGCAGCATTAGGTTGTTTATGTGTGTTCTTTCCTTTTTTCTGATATGAGAGTTTAGTGCTATAAATTTCCCTCTGAGGACTGCTTTCATTGTATCCCACAGGTTCCGGTAATTTGTATTTGCATTTTCATTCAATTGTAGATATTGTTCAATTTCTTCTTTAACTTCTTCTGTGACCCATTGGTTATTTAGGAGGGTGTTACTTAATTTCCATGTGTTTATGCTGTTATTGTAGGTTTTTTTGTCATTCATTTCCAATTTTACTACGCTGTGGTCAGATAATATGCATGGAATTATTTCTGTTCATTTGCATTTACTTAAGCTTGCTTTGTGGACCAGTATATGATCTATTTTAGAGAATGACCCATGTGCAGCTGAGAAGAATGTGTATTCTGATGTTGATAGGTGGAATACTCGGTATACATCTACTATGTCCATTTGTTCACAAGCTTGATTCAGTTCTGCTATTTCTTTGCTGATTTTTTGTTTGGTTGATCTGTCTCTCTGTGACAATGGGGTACTAAGGTCCCCTGTTATAACTGTATTTTTGTTTATTTGGTTTTTCATGTCTATTAAGAATTGTCTTACATAGTTGGGTGCTCCCATATTCGGTGCATATATATTTATGATTGTAATCTCTTCCTCTTGAAGTTTTCCCCTTACAAGTATGTAGTGACCTTCTTTATCTCTTTTGATCATTCTCTGTTTGAAGTTTGCATTGTCTGCAAACATAATAGCTACCCCTGCTTTTTTTTTGGGTTCCTGTTGCATGGAGTATTGTTTTCCAGCCTTTGATTGTTAGTCTGTGTTTCTTGTACACAGCATATTGTTGGGTTTTGATTTTTAATCCACTCTGCTAGTCTGTTTCTTTTTATTGGTGATTTGAGACCATTTACATTGATTGATATAACTGATATGTACTGGCTCATCCCTGTTATGATATCTTTCGATTGTTGGTTTTCTACATTTTCTGTTTAATTACTTGCCCTGCTTAGTGGTTTCCTTTTCTTGTTGTTCTTAAGATTGTGGCTATCTTTGTCTCTTTCTAGAGTGTCTTTCAGTACTCTTTGTAGTGTTGGTTTGGTGGCCATAAATTTGTTCAATTCTTCTTTGTCATGAAAGTATCTTATTTCTCCATCAATTTTTAAGAATAGTTTTGCAGGGTACATCAATCTGGGTTGAAAGTTATTTTCTTTCAGGATTTGAAATACTTCACTCCAAGCTCTTCTAGACTTAAAGATTTGTGTTGAGAAGTCTGCCATGATTCTGATAGACTTTCCTTCATAGGTGATCTGTTTCTTTTCTCTGACAGCTTTTAGTATTTTGTTTTTGTGCTGCATTTCTGATACCGTTATTATTATATGTCTGGGTGAGTATTTATTTTGGTTGTGGTTAATTGGAGTTCTGCATGCCTCAGTTACCTGTATTTCAGATTCTCTTCTCATGTTTGGAAAGTTTTCTGCTATTATTTCTGTGAATAGACTTCATAGGTCATTAGTATTGACCCCTGCTTTTTCATTTATGCCTATTAATCTTATGTTATTTCTCTTGGCTTTGTCTTGCAGCTGTTGATTGTTGTTTCTTGGTTCCTTACTATTTTTAGGAGATCTTTTCTTTCGTGGCCATGATCTCCCATGCTGTCTTCAAGATCTGAGATTCTATCTCCAGCTTCATTTAAGCGGTTTTTTAAACTTTCCATGGAGTTTTTCATTTCCTGCATTTCCTTTGCATCTGTTTCATGCATTCTGTTTGTGTCTTATATTGTTCATTAAAGGTTTGATCATTTTCTTAAATTCTTCTATTTTTTATCTTGCTCTTCTTTAGATACACACAACATTTCTTTAATGATGATTCTCATTTCATTTTTTAGCTGAGAGAATATTTCTGATTTGAATTTCTCTATAGCTTCATCAAGCTGTTTCTTTATTGCATTTTCCATCATTTCAGAAAGTCCATTTGTGTGACTCCCACTGTCTTCCATTTCAGTGTCTCTTGGGTTTGTTCTTTGTGGGCTGGGGGACTGAGACTGCCTCTTGGTTTTTTCATTTTGTCATTTTTTTCTAGAACTTCTGTGGCTCTGTGTTCTGCGAGGCTGGCCAGGCATTCCTCTGAGGATCGCACTGATTCTTGGGTTGCGCTGAATCACAGGACCCGGTAGAGCCGGGTCCTGCATGCAGCAAGGGAGGGCGGCCTCCCAGGGTGTGTGGGTGGAGCCTCTGCCTTAACTGGGTGGGGGCCAAGACCTCCTGGTCCCAGGCAGCTAGGCAGAGTACCCCAGAGTGACACTGCCCGGACCCTGGGTCTGTCTGCAAGTTCAGAGCAACAGCCATGGCACGGCAAGCCTGGGCAAGTCTCAGGCCTACAGTGCTGGAAGAAACCTGGCTGGGTGGGGTTTGGTGAGCTCTGGCATGCTGCATGCACAAGCCACTCCACTGAAGTATGGAGCTCATGTGCGCTCTGCCCTCTGGTGTGGGGAGCCCAAGCTCTCCAAGTCCCTGTAGCTATTTTGGTCAGTCCCTGGTGAGCAGCCCTGGGGTCTTGGGCTGATCTGGGCTGGGTTGCGTACCTCTGTGTCCTGTGAGGCTGGCCGGGCATTCCCCTGAGGGTTGCACTGATTCTTGGATTGTGCTGAATCACGGGACCCGGTAGAGCTGGGTCCTGCACGCAGCAAGGGTGGGCAGTCTCCCAGGGCATGTGGGTGGAGCCTCTGCCTTAACTGGGTGGAGGCGAAGGCCTCCCAGTCCCAGGCAGCTAGGCAGAGTACCCCGGAATGACACTGCCTGGACTCTGGGTCTGTGTGCAAGCTCCCAAATATATACGTTTAAATCTGGGATTTGAGAGTTCATTTCCTCTAATTTTTCCAGTCTTCTGGTCTCTTCCCTGAGGTATGGGTCCCTCTTTCTGCACATTGTTCTCAGAATAAGTAATTCTTATCTTTTGCATGACCTCCCTCTTTTTAGTGCCTTGCTTCATAAAGAAGGGCACAGTGAAGGTTGTTACAGGTGCAACATTTAGGTCTCTTGCAAGGTAAGCCAACAAGGGGCTTCTGAAAGGCACAGGGAGGCTGATGATGGAGCATTTTGAAAGATGGCTTATTATATAGGTGAAAAGAATCCAGGAAAAAATTTTAAGCATAAAAGTAATGTGATGTAATTTGGTCTGTTCCAGAGGAACATTTATTCATTCATTACATGGGGAAATAAAATAATGAGTAAACTACGGGAAGAAACATTAAGAGTTTTTTTTTTCATTAAGGAAATAATTGAGACAAAAGGAAAGAAAGAGAATAAAAGCAAGGTAGCAGCTGTTCTGAAAACAGAAAAGAGCCCAGAGTGGAGGAGAGGGTTTAGCAAGGCAGAAAAGAACCTGAGAGAATAGACTCATTAACTCAGGTCTTTTGGACCCTAGAAAACTGCAAGGGCAGCTAGGAGTGTGCTGGGCCTGACAACTTCAAGAAACAAGCCACCCATACTTGTGCATAAAGAAGTCCTACAGGCTTTGTGCCAACCCCGTTAGTCAAGGATATCTTGCTCTCTTCTCTTGCTGGTGTGACTTTTTGTCCCCAGTCTTCTCAAGCACCTAATAATCACAGTTCCTCAGTTGAGAGAGTTTTGTAAGAAGATAAATAGTATAATTACCTATGTGTCAATCCACATGACGTTATTGCACTGAGCAAACATTAACTTCAGCTGCTGCTGCTAAGACAAGATTAAAATCTAATCAAGATGTTCAAGAACTACTTGTTCTACCTTCAATTTGTGGTATGAATCATGGTTAATATTTCTTTTTTCCTCTCTGTTGCTCATTATAACCTGTGCTGTTCACTTCAGAAATGCAATCATCCATTACACACTAGCCCCAGTTGTAATGACCAAGTGATATTTTACGCACATGTGAGTGAAGGGTTAAGTGTCTCTTTATAGTCCCTGTTGAGAAACTTGACCGGGAGTTGTCCTTGGTCCATCCTTTTCTGCTGAGTGGGCAAGGGAAGGTTATTCAAGAAAAATACCCTGAATATCTTATACATCCAGAGCTACCAGTCCAGGAACAGTAGCAGGGTATCTGAACCAGGGCCAGATCAGGGGACCAAACAAACCAACAAACAAACAAAAAAGAGGGCAAATAGGATTTCAGAACCCTGAAGGGACAGTCTGAGATGGCTCAGCCTGAGAGGTAGGAGCTGTGAACCTTCAGAGCCCAGGGCCAGCAAGAGGGATGCAGCTATGACAAGGTCTAAAAGGTGAATCTTTGTTTCCTGAAAGTTGACTGAGTTCCCATGGTCCATGATGCCTTAGGTGTTGGAGATTCAGGAATAAATGAGAAATTGATAGTCTCCATTCTTGCAGAGTTTGTATTTTACAAAGAAAAGCTGGGAAAAGGAGATTCCATTTTTGTTGAGCAGCAGGTCCTCACTCAGAAGTAATTCCCATGTACCTCAAGTGTTCTTGATACTCCTTTGAAAACTCAATAATCACTTCCATCAATTCAGCTTTCAGGTCATATGTGAATATTCCAGACACATGGTTCCACCCATCACTATCCATGCTATCTTCAATTTTCCCCCACTCACCAACACAGATCATATTCATGCAAACTCAGCACCCTACCTGTTTTATAAGTGCCTGCCCCTATGCCCTCAGTCACTTCATCTGGAAGCAAATGACATGCCTACTTCTTTCAGAAACTGTCTTTGAAACATAAGTGACATTATTGACACATTTCCTCAAGTATTAGCTAATATGTTCCCTGATGTAAATGCTAAAATGAACCTAATATTTGTTCCAGGCTTTGTATTGATGTCCCTACCCACTTGTTCATGCATCCTCTGTCTGCAAGTCAATCTACAGAATGTTTCCACATTTGATGTTTCTCTTTAATTCCACCACAGCCTCTCCAGTAGAGCAAGGTAGTGAAATGGATATTAAGGAAAATACTTAGAAAAGTCACTAACTATTGCCATAAAGGGTCAGTTTAGTGACTTGATTAAGCATTTGATATGAAAGCTTGGTCTCTGTTTTTATGCCTTAACATTCTGGAAAGGTTAGTGGCAATTCACCTTCTTTCTGGGTAGTCTAATAGAGGACGCTTCCTGTTCCCTGTTATTATGGTTGATACACTGTGTCAACTTAAGAAGTTTAGAAGTTTAACTGAGAGATTCAGCAGGGACTCAGTGTCCTTATTTTGTAAATATCTTCATCCTGTATAAGAGGAGAGCAAGGAGATTTTGTGAGTACTACACCTGCCCTGGGTTGTGGGGCTGTGTACAATATAAGGGAGGCAAGGAGGCTTGCTCTATCCTCCCTTTTCTCTGGCTGCTACCTTGAAGAGTCGCCCTAGTGCCATGCCACCCTGCCTTGCAGCCAGCTTGTAAGGCCCAGGTTTATGCTGGGAAGGACTGTGCTGGATGCTGCACTCCAGATGGTATGTGTTATGGCTTGGCAGAAAGTTTGTCTGCATTTTGCTTATGTCCAGAGAGTTTGCCTGAGACTAAGATTAAGGGCAGCAGACTAATCTTGCAGAAGAAAGTTCAAGGCAGCCAAATGTTGAGGCTGTGGCATAACTATTGTTGAGGACTTTGAGCTAGATTTATGTTGTGAATCAAGAGCAAAGAACTCAGCAGGGTGACTTAAAACATCATGACTTTGGCCAGAAAAAGAGCTACAGTAAAGCTTTGTACTGAAAAGATGGAGCTGAGATCTCCATTGATGAGAGGGAACAAAAAGGTAGAAAAGATGACCTACAGGTATCACAGGAAGAGGCAGCAGGTCTTCACCTTTTGCAGCCTCAAAACTGCAAAAGTGAAAGACTGCTTAAAAGAGAAAGCTGCATAACGCCATGTTCCAGAATGGCGGTGGAGGCCACCTGAGTTTCCAGAATGGCAACGGCATAGAAAATTTGTTCCTTATAATTGGATTCAGAGTACCCAGCGATCTAGCCACTTGACCCCTACAGCCAAAATATAGGAGAGCCTGGCTACTGCTCCAGCTGGCAGCAGGTCTCAGCATCATGCATGTGGTATTGGTTTTAGATGCATACAGAATGCAAGAGTTTTGAGGTTTAAAAGTCTTCCACCCCAATTTCAGAAGGCCTGGGAGGCCAGGCAGTGTGTCCCTGAGAGGGCAGTCTGTGAAGCTGTGAATGTGAAGCCAAAGGTACAGTGGAGACCCCAGAAATTTGGAAAGGCCAGGAATGTGGATCACCTAAGGAAACCTGCAAGGAGAGATCAAAGCCCCAAGAAAGAAGTCATGGTATCAGTAACCAACAGAAGTGCCATAGGGGTGGAGAGTCACATAAGCCCTTTGGAGCTCATGATATTGCCTCAAATGGTGCATGTGGAACTACAGGACTTAAAGTTTGCCCTGCTGCATTTTGGAATTGCTTTTGTCCCAATCCTTTGTAACCTCCTCTTTGTAACTTTTGGAATGAGAATGTTAATCTTGTGCCATTGCATGTTGGAAATGTTTAATTTTGTTTTCATTTGTACAGGGACACTTGGGACTTAAACTTTTCAGCAATGCTGAAACTGTTAGGATTTTGGCAACTCTTGTAGATGGACTAAATGTCTTTTGCATAAAGGGATATGTATGAGTTTTTGGGAGGCCAGGGGCAAAATGTTATGGTTCTAATGTTATATAACATTGACAGACTTAATGTTGGTTCTTAATGATTGTTAAACCTACCTTACAATGTTCAAGTTGTGAAATGCTAAGAATATACATGACTTTGTATCTGCAGACTGATTTAAAGAAATATATCTGGTTGCCAACTTGACAGGGGGTGGATTGTTATGATTGATACATTGTGTTAACTTGAGAAGTTTGCAAGTTTAACTGAGAGACTCAGCAGGGATCCAGGATCCTACCTTTGTAAATATCCTCATCCTGTACAAAAGAAGGGCAAGGAGATTTGTCAGTGCTACACCAGCATTGGTGGTGGTGGGGTCTGTGTACAATATAAGCAGGGGGAAAAGAGACTTGCTCTTCCCCTTTTTGCTCTGACTGCTACCCTGAAATGTTGCCCTAGTGCCGTGACACCCTGCCTTGCGGTCAACTGATTATGGACTGAAACCTTCAAAAACTGTGAGCTAAATAAAGCTTTCCTTCCTTAATTTTGAGTGTTGAATATTTTGTCCCAGCACTGAAAGAAAAGTAACCAAGAGACCTATGAGCTCACCCAAGGATTTTCCATGTAAACTTCTGCAGGTCAGAATTTGAATTTTGTGTCACTTTGTTTAGAGAAAATTCAAAACTTTGTTTCAGTTTTTTGGAAGATTAACACTTTGAACATACAAAAATAAATTTGGAACATGCCAGACAGCCTATTTTAAGTCAGGTCATCTCAAATGGCTTTCATTTAAAAAAAAATTCTATCCCTGAAAAAATTCTGTTCCTGATGGAATAATGAACAAATAGGTACTTCAGGGAAGTTGAAGTTATTTTACAAAGTCATGGCTAGTAAACAGCAGAACAAGAGTTAGGATTCTTATCATCCTACATATGGGAAGTTTCTCTTCTACAGAGCATGCTGAAAGTCATCCAGCATATTCTGAGTATAATTTGATACCTTGACATGAGTTTAAAAGATTAGCTTTAACAAGCATTAATAGTATAAGAATATGTAGAGTAAGGGAGGTGATAGTCTCACAAAGGCTCTGGGTTGCTGTCAGATCAAACTTAGAAATGAATGTCGTTTCTGGTCACTGGATCATCAGAAGGACTTACATTTCTATGTGTATGAGGGCTATCAGAGGTGGAGAGGATCTGGAACCTAAGGCAGTGAACAGTAGCTAGGGAAAATGGACAGAAGAAGGCCAGAGAGTATGGGGTCATGAAGAGCAAGCTTCAATTGTTCAGCAGGTCATTGCAGGAGGAACAGATTAAAACTCTTGATGTGTATGATTCTCCAGGGCAAGGGTACAATGTACCAATATAGATACTAGATGTGCAACAATTAGAATTGATTAAAATTAGATTACACTGTTTGATGTGGCAGAGAGTTTTCCGACATTGGGAATGCTCAAGCAGACTCAAGAAATCACTGAGCATGGAACTTGCTGACCTGTTGAGTGCAATTCAGTGACGTCACCCGTATGCATGTTGGAACAATCTGTCTTCAGGCAGGAAAGAAGACGGGGTCCCAGTGGATTCTCTGACTTTCTGGCAAGACCCTCAGCCCTGCCACAATCACACCATACATATCTCTGACCATGCTCTCATGGCAAAGGCCAGATGTGTTTAAATCCACCTCTTCTTTCTTACATGTACCTCCACTGGACCTACTGTTCAGGGTAGAGAAAATTCTCAAGACTATATTGACTGGTCATTAGATGGGCTGTTGGTGTTGCCAGTTGCTCCGTTCTTTTTTTTTTTTTTGTAGCCTGATCGCTGTCCTACACTTTTACATGGCAGTTTTAAACTCTTGGCCACAAACTTCAGGCATCTTCTCTTCACTCTCAGCTGTAACCTCAGTTCTTGTTCTATTGAAGGACTTCACTACACTCTGCATCAAGGTACCAGCCTCATGCATCTTCTTTTGTTGCTTGGAATAGACTAACCTTGCTCTCACCCACAGCCAACCCATCTATTGATGCTCCAGATCTTACTTCTTTTCAAGAACTAAAGGACATTTTCCAGCTGTTCCCATTCTTCTTTTCTGCCTCAAATGTCCTCCCCTCTTTAAATGTTTCACACCAGTGTTCAAGTATGATATAACGCCTCAAAATCTAAACCAAACATCTTCTCGTGACTTCACACCCTCCTCCAGTTACTGCTTACTTGCTTACTCCCTTTTGCAGTAATTTTCTCAAAAGTTATCTAGATTCATTGTATCCTAATCTTTCACCTGCACCAATCAGCTTCATCCCAGTGTAATAGTTCTTGATGATCTCACCCATTTTATCTCAATATTGTCATTTTAATGGTCAGTTTTCAATCCTCATTTCAATCCTCCTAGTAAAATCTTACTATGTAGCCTCAATCACAATTTTCATTTTACTAAAAGTTTATCTTCCTTTGGATTCTCAGACACTAACCTGCCTCTCATAGTATTGATTGCTCCTAAGCTTCTCTCTTCCTTACTTCTTTCTTTTCCTCTCCTCTTTCTTATTTCCCTCAACTTTAATCACTGGGAAAAAATCAAGACTCAGTTCTTACACCCTACCTGTGCTTTTTTGCCTTCAGCCATTTCATGGTCTGGAGTCTCAAATGCACATTGATGGCTTTCATGCTGAAGTTTTCAGTCAAGGAATTTCCCTCTATTTCATATGCTTTTTATGCAGTAACATGGTGTCTTCGTGTGGACATCTGCTAATATAGGCTTCTAAAGTGCATCATACTCTGAGGCAGCTTTCTGACTGTTCTCACACTCATGCACATGTGAATGCCATTCCTATAATCTTTCCCATTTTTCTAACTACTTCCTATTCATTCCTTTAGCCAAAACAGCACCAGACAACTGCTCACATGATACCTAGCACTGGACAGAAGGCAGTTACAGCAGCCAGACACTCACAACATTCAGAAGCAGGACACAGCAGGCCTGCAAGGCTCTCTTTGTGCCCAGGGAACAGTGAGAACAAGCCCAGGCCATGGGAGCAGCCTTTGAAGAGCACAGAGGATAAGGAGCCCTGATCTTCAGGCGAGGAGACCTGAAACTCCACATAGCCCAGACTGGCCTCAAGTGATTGTTGGACCTCCTGCCTCAGACTCCCATGTGCTGGAATTATAAGTGTGCACCACCACACCCAACATTTTGGAATAATTCTGCAGATTGACAGGAAACTGAAGCCCATTAATTTGTAGATTCCTTGCAGTGTAGCTGTTCCAGATGATAGGGAGTGAGTAGGTTCCTCTGGTTGAACACATATCTGGAAAAAACAGGGGACTTAAAGTTAGGTCTTTGGATCCCTGGGGGGCTCCGAGATGTCAATGTAACACATGAATGTTTGGTCATACAATATATCCATTCATGGCAAGACCATTGCTCTAACTGCTGCATGTAAATCTCAGTAATTCTGGGCCTTTGTGTTCTCTATTGTTCCATATCTAGTCCATCAGCAAGACAGTAATCCTCCAATCAAACCTCTGGATTAGGTTTTCTCCTCTTGTGACTTTTACTGAGATGAATGAAAGAATAAACAAAGCCACAGGAAAGAGGCCTTTCCTCTCAATCCCACAGTTTATGGGCAAAAAAAGCCTGATCTCAGAATCTGTATACTTTGTAGCCATGGTGGTTACTAGAAAATCCCAACTTTTCTTTTCTTTTGTACACAGAGTGTAATTTTATTTAAATGCATTGAAATGAGCCAATACCATCTGATCACGTCTGAGACATATTAACTGTGTGGCTCTCAACTGGTTTTCAAAGTATTTTAATCTCTTTGTTCTCATGTTGGTGGTGCAGGAATTCCCACCCTAAAATTACGGGCTGGACCAATATGACATATCACACTGGACAGAGGGGGTCAGCTGCAGTTCCTTTGCCACATATAGTTATATCCCAAGTGGTGAGGAGACTGCATGCCACACAGGAATGTGCAGGTGTCAGCATGTGGGAGTATAGAGGACAACCAGTGGTGGGAGAGGCAGGCTTTGAGGTAACAAGAAAGTGAGGTGTCCCCTCAGACCCCACAGGTCAGAGCCAGAGAACAGAGCCTACTCCCAGGGAATCAACTGAGCTGCACATGAGCCCCATGATAAGGAGGAGTATTGCCCAGGGACTTATTCAAACAAGAAGAGTCAGGACATATTCCAGTTCTCACCAGGCATGGGGGTCTTGATTTAGGTAGAGCACTATGCTCTGTACATCTTACTGTCATGGTGATGGTAGAAGTAGGTGAGGAGACAGGTGAATACCCACCTTGAGTCCTTGGGAACCATGACCTGTAGAATGGCATCTCCACCCATCAGCAGCCCAGATGCACACTTTTGGCACTGGTTATCATTCCAGGATGGCTGTGTGGCCTCTGCCCCTGCACCATCAGTCCCCAGCCTTTTCAGCACCAGGGACCTGCTTGCAGAAGAAAATTTTTACCAGGACCTTAGGTGTGTGGTGTTGGGATGATTAAAAGGAGAGCACAACATAGATCCTGTGCATGTGCACTTCACAGTAGGGTTCATGTTCCGTTGAGAACCTAATGGCCTGCTGGGCTTACAGGAGGCAGAGCTCAGGTGATAATAGGAGTGAGGGAAAGTGACAATAAATACAGACAAAGCATAGCTGACTGGCTCATTGCTCATCACCTACTATGCTACCTAGTTCCTAA
The DNA here is from genome assembly GCA_004363535.1 of Dasyprocta punctata. NCBI lineage: Eukaryota > Metazoa > Chordata > Mammalia > Rodentia > Dasyproctidae > Dasyprocta > Dasyprocta punctata. The sequence continues at coordinate 11,945 of RJWM01013761.1, forward strand.
CAGGCCACTTTACAGGGGCCTCTGCCCTGGAGCTCAGAATGTTTCCTGGCTGTTTAATCCAACCCTTGTCTATGTAATGTTCTAAAGAGATCTCAGAGACACCATTATTGTCCCCAGTCATCTTGAGGTCTTCTGAAGGTGGAACTGGTCAAGTGGCTGTTCGAAAGAACCAGAAACCTTCTGAAGACAAAGATTCAAAGCATGGATGGGAAGGTGGTACATAGAAAGGAACACAGGGAAAGGGCTTAAGAAAAGCCAGAAGCCTCTCAGAGCTGAGTGTTCTGACAGCTAGCAAAACATTAGGGACCTCAGTCCTTCAACCACAAGGTAATGAATTCTATGAAAAATCTCAGGGAGCTGGGAAACACATCTTTTCATAGTTCACCCTGCACGTGAAGACATAGCCCAGGTGACATCAGTTTGAACCAGTAGTTCCTAACTTTAGCTTTATTGTTCCTTAGCATAGAGGTCAGCAGAAATACACGAATCCTGAGCGAGGTGATATGTTTGCGTTATCTGCCACAAACTAGGTTTGTTGTAATTGTTTATATTGCAATGGAAAAGTGATTGAGTTGTTTTAGCTTGGCTGTGTTGTTGTGCTAAATTGAGATAAGGTTGATGGTTGTTAGGTGGCATGAGGCTACCACATTGTTTCCTTCTATTCTGGTGGATGGAGCCATTGTGACCTGTGGCCTCCTTTACAGCACTGGACACCACTGTAATCATCCAAGGATCAGCTACTTTCTTCTCCAACCAAGCAGTGTGTCTCATGAAGTGAGGCAAACCTGGCCTTTTAAGCTCACTTTTGTGTCCTCAGTCTTTGACCACAAATTTACTGCATGGTGGCTACCAAATGAAAGTGTGTGAAATGGACACATGAATGAAGATGAGGCAGCCATGTCCCATATGGCACAGCTCAACTGGGTTAATGAAACATTCTGGGAGGTTATATATGAAAAATAAAGGATAAATATGGGAGAAAAGGCAGTGGAGGTGGAGAGGGAACCTTGGTAGTGGTGACAGCACACAAAACGGAGGCTAGCAGTAGCCCAGCCCATGTGAGCCTGCATTAGGCGTAGGACGCAGGGCATAGGGGAAAATGGACAGTTGAAGTCAGAGACTTGGACTGTGAAAAATCTGCCTATGCATACTGAGAACATCAGCCTCTTTAAAATGTCTCAACTCCTCTATCCACGAGAAACCCTACATCCTAATCCAAGTAGTGAAATCTGTCAGAAGGCAGAAGTAGTGAGCAAGTGTGACATTACAAGTTCTTTTGCCCAACAAAAATATATAGCTAGAGCTTGACAAATCATTTTAGTCCAAGAATTTTTTTAAATGTCTTAAAACTGAAATCCTTATGAATGATATTTTGATCTAGCATTTATGATGTGTGACTTAGATCACTTGGGCTGCCAGGATAAAAATGCATGCTCTTTGCAGGTAGGGTTGCTACTTCTCAAGACACCTGACAGAAAATTGAACATAGGCATATACTTTGGGGCTACACCCCAAGATTCATGGCTAAAGGAAAAAGGATTTTTTTCCTGCAGTTCTGCCATGTTTTAGGTGATTTGTGCACATTCTCTTACAGACATCATGCAGGATCCTGGCTTCCAGATGAGGAGACGGAGGAAGGCAGCTGTCTGACTGCCCTAAGGTGATGGAAGCTGTGTGCTACATCGAGGTTAGGGTTAGGAAACGTCAGATCCTCACTCTTCCTGCTCTGCCAGCCTCTTCCATCACACTTGTACTTCATCAGTAACTTTTGATGAATGGCTTGTAGTCATAATCACACATATTTCCGCTAAATATTTGGGGATAGGCTAAGCATTTTAAAGATGAATGAATAGATTATTTACAGAGATTAAACTCTATCCCCAGCATTCCTTTCCTTTCTTTTTTCCTTTCCTCTCTTTATTTCTTCTTTATTCTCCTCTCCTTTTCTCCCTTCTTTTACCTTTTCTTTGTTTTCTGTACTAACAGATCATCTATAGTGTATTAGTTAATATACCAAATCTGAAACATTTGAAGATGGAGAATACAATTCCTGAACTCAGAGAGCTCAGAACCAGAGGCAAAACCTTATTTATAAATTCAAATAATTACAGTGCAAAATGGAAATGCTGTGTGAAAAGAGTATGGAATAACTAATGGGACCACAGGTGAGTCACGGTCATGCTGAAGGTTTCACAGGGTGCTACTGAGACAGAGGACAAGCTTCTGACTTTCCAAGGCCACAAGAAGGGTACACGGCTTGGCTAAAGGCTGTAACAGCCTTCCAGTGGCTTTCCAGCCAATGAAGACTACCAGCGCCGAAGACCAGTGCTTGGTAAAAACTGGCAGTGGTAGAGAACAGCACGTAATTCTGTCATCAGTTGGCATCTAACAGTATCTGGGGTCTTCTGACAGTGTCAAGGCTGCTTGCAGAGATACATTTTGCTGGTTCATGATTTCCATCTGAATGTAGCAGAAGAACCCTCAACTGATGGGCAACAATGGGTGAGTTACAGAGTTAGAAAGGATAAGTGAAGCCTTCCAAGAGGTTAAAACACACAAAAGGTGCCACACAGAGGGAAAGGCATGTTCAAAAGGAAAGATTCATGATTCACAAACTCAGAAGTATGTGGGGAGTGTTACTAATATAGCAGCTGGAGAACAATGATTGGTTCAAGTGCAAACCTGCAACTGGTCCAAGTTGAGGCCTGACAATTGATCCAAACTCAGGCCTATGATCAGTGCAGGTGGCCCCAGGGCAGTCTCATTCTGTCTGAGAGCCAACCTCATGTATCTATTTCCAGCATTTAGTAAATGGTAAGCAATTGACACTAGCATAGGTGTGTTATGATTGTGAGCTCTGGAGGCCAGTGATGCCCCAGAGGGATGCTGTTTCTTGAGCTTCATGGAATTTAATTTGTAGTCAAGAAGAGAGGCTGTGTTAGCCCACAGTAACCCAGAAGTAGGTGCCTAGGTGAACTTTGTTAGAGACTTTGTTGGGGAGAATGACAATATGAGCAATAGAGGTGAGAACCTGGAGAGGGAGAAGGGAGACGAGTTTAGGCAAAGCTTCTCACACTGATGCATCATGTACAAGCCAAGGTCAGCTGGATACAGAGTCCTGGTCTTTGGGGTCTACCTAACCTGGCCTGAAGGCTGTGCTCAATTATGGCAGACAGTGGTCTTTGGGATGCATGGCCTTGTGGCAAACCCCGTGTTTGATATCAGACCACAGGATCTGGGCATTAAGCCTCCAAGGTATCCTTCCCACTGGAAGACAGGGAGAAGCAATTCTTATGGCCAGGATATTACCAAGACATACAAAGACACCCAAAACATACAAGAGTCCATGAGAATTAAACACTAAGAACTGTGTTTTACTTTTCTCTTTTCTGAGACACAATACCCAATGCCCAAAACTAAAGAAGGAATAGTTTATTTGGTAGAGGTTTCAGTAGATGTTTCAGTCCACAGTTGACTGGCTCCAAGGCAGGGTGGCATGGCAGACAAGCATTGCAGAGGAGAAACAACTAGCAGTAGGCAGAAGGTAGCAAAGCAAGCAAGGGACAACCACAGCACTTTCTACCACTTATATCTTATCCAGACAATTTAGGATGGGTAGCACTCACACCCTTAATCCCAGTGCCTTTGATCCTAGCATTGCACCATGAGTGAATTCCAGCATCACACACTCTATATATAGCCACCTCTGGAAAAGGCCCACCTATAACTGCATGAGGCTTTTGGGGACATTTAAATACAAGCCATAACAAAGAGATTCCATGTTCTAAGCATGCTCACTGTGCTGGGAAGTGATTCATCAGAAGGGCTAAAAGGACTCTTGGAGAAGTGGTGATAGGTTTAGGTGAGAATAGTGAGGCAAAGAAACTGAGGTGAGTTGAAGGAGAAGATTTATAGCAGAGAAAGCAATAGACATGAGTAGGAGCAGTGGTCCCATTGATGGGACTTAAAATATGCCTGCTAGGGCCAGAGAAGCCAGGAGTGAGTGAGAGCAGAGGTGGGTAATTTAGGTAGAGTTGCCTTACAGAGTCTGAGGCTAAGGAGTGGTTCTTAGCTTTTTTTCTAAAGCAGTGAGAAGGTGGGAGAAGGTATATACCTGATCAAATGTGCATTTCACACAGACAGTTCCTTGCCCTTGAAATGGATTATAGAGAGATTAAGACAGAAGCAGGAGAGTGGCTAGGGTGCTCTTGCAAAAACCCAAACTTGACAAGGAGAGCAAATTGAACCTTCACGAATGAGTACAAGGCAGCTGGTGAATAGAAAACAGATGAGATATTTCAAAGATAAAATCTCTGGACTTTGGAAGTTCTGAATGCTCAGGACTGAGGGAGGTGGGAAAGCCACAAAGACAACAAAGAGATCTTAAAAACAAGACATGGTAATCGAGTCCTTATTTACTGAAAGCTAACATCCCATGTCTATTTCCAGTATTTAGCATGGGTTGACTCTGGCCATGTAGCTCATTCCCAGGAAAGTGGGGCTGATGAGTGTTTTTACCCTGCTCTTCCTCAGAACTGATTTTTACCATCTGTACCCAGTTACAAATCTGGTTCATATTATAAAGTTTTCAGGAGACAAACTCTAACACTGCTTTTCCACAACAAGCATGTGGTTGGAAAACCTGAAGGGTGTCTCTACAACTTTTCAGGGGTGTAGATCTCATGGACAAGAGATAGGTAGCGGGAACAGTGTCACTGGGCCACCAAAACAGCTGCTTTCCACTTCCTGTGTGTCCTTTACTGGTCCATTACCCTGAGCAGCCCACTAAATCCCTTCATATACTTGTTGTTTTATTTGTGAAAAAGTAAAATGATGCTAATTTCACAGAGTCAGAGTGTAGATTATTTAAGAGGTTTTATTTAGTGACGCTAGTATACATTTAGCGTGTTATCTTCCGTGTGTGTGTGTGTGTGTGTGTGTGTATGTGTGTGCATGCACATGCACATGTGTGTGTACTCTTCTGGAGTGTTTTATAGTTTTATTTATTAAGCTTTTAATACATTTTTTGTGAAATTGATTCTAAACTTTTTATTATTTTGTTGCAGTTGTAAGTGGGAATTTTATTAATTACATTTCCTGGTTATTAATTTCAGGTATTAACTAACTGAATTGTCTTATTGTTAGCTATGCTTTTTGTTGATTGTTTTACAGCTTTATAATCAACTCATTTATCTTTAGTGAGTTCTACTAACAGCCTTCTAAATATTCCCCTATTTACAATTCTTGTCTAATTTTTATTATTCATAAGCTAATTTCATCTATGTAATATATTATTATGTTTAAAAATTGCACATTTTTGAATCAAATGTACATGAGAGGTTTTGTCAAAAACTTGTTTAAAATTTATGGAAAAGATCATGTCAATTTTACCCTTAGTTTTAGAAATAAAAAATGATACCACTAAAAATTAAACTACCCTTATGTTACTGAATAAACTGTTTTAGGTCATAATGTACTTTTATTATTGTAATGGTTGACTGGACCAGATTAAGAAACACGTATCAGATTTTCAGCACATACTTATCAATGTGCATGATGGTGGGAGGTCCTGGAAGTGTGACTATGGGATCCTGTCTGGTCTCTGACCTCTTCCTGTCTGGCACTGTTCCCTTGCTGTATTTCCTGACCACCACAAACCTGTTCTTGCCTAGGGGCCAGCTGCCTCTGAAATTGTGAACCAAATGCAACTTTAAGTTGGTGTAAATTTGTCCTAGCATCAGGAAAACTGACAAGTATAAGGCACTCCTGAATTCTACTATTTAATATTTCACTTTGGATTTTGAACTGGTACTTCTAAGTAATTCATGCAGTGTTTTTCTTTTAAAGTATAGTTTTGGTCACTACATACTTCTTAGGGGAAAACTTCAAGAGAAAGAGATTACAATCATAAATACATATGCACCAAATATGGGAGCACCCAACTATGTAAGAAAAATCTTAATAGACATGAAAAACCAAATAAACAATAATACAGTTATAATGGGGGCCTTAACACTCCATTGTCACAAAGAGACTGATCAACCAAACAGAAAATCAGTAAAGAAATAACAGAACTGAATCAAAGTTGTGAACAAATGGACCTAGTAGATGTGTACAGAATGTTTCACCCAACAACACTGGAATATGCATTCTTCTTAACTGTATATGGGTTGTTCTCTAAAATAGATCATATACTTGTCCACAGGCCATGGTTAAGTAAATGCAAGGGAATTGAAATAATTCCATGCATATTATCTGACCATAGCAGAAAAAAATTAGAAATTAATGACAAAAAACCCCCACAAGAACCCCATAAACACATGGAAATTAAATAATACTCTTCTAAACAATCAATGGCTCACAGAAGAAATTAAGCAATATCTACAATCGAACAGAAATGCAAATACAAATTACTGGAACCAGTGGGACACAATGAAATCAGTCCACGGAGGGAAATTTATAGCACTAAACTCCCACATCAGAAAAATGGAAAGAACACACATAAACAACCTAATGCTGCACCTCAAACTTCTAGAAAAAGAAGAGCTAGTCAAGCCCATAGCCCAAAGAATGGAGAAAACTATAAAGATAAAAGCAGAAATTAATGCTATTGAAACTAAGAAAACAAAACAAAGAATTGATGAATTGAGGAGTTGGTTCTTTGAAAAATAAATAAAATTGATAAACCCCTGGCCAACCTTATCAAAAAGAGGAAAGAAAAAACTCAAATTCATGCAATAAGAAATGAAAAGAGTGAAATCACTGCAAACCCTGTGGAAATACAGAAGATCATCAATACCTACTTCAAAAACCTTTACTCCCATAGGTTTGATAACACAGCTTTGGTAAAAGCTGAATCAAGAAGCCGTAAAATTTCTGAATAACCCGATTTCAGCTAATGAAATTGAAAATATAATTAGAACCTTACCAACAAAGAAAAGTTGATGTCCTAATGGATTCACTGCTGAATTCCTCAAGAAATTTAGGAAAGACTTAATGCCAACACTCCTCAAACTCTTCAATGAAATTGAAAGGGAAGCAAGTCTCCCTAACTCATTCCTGGAAACAAGTATTACCTTCATACCAAAACCAGAGAAAGACCCAACCAAAAAACAAAATTACAGGCCAATCTTCCTAATGAACATAGATGCAAAAATCCTCAATAAAATATTGGCAAATAGAATACAGTAATTTATCAGGAAGATTATACACTATGATAAAGTTGGATTTATCCCAGGAATGCAGGGATGGGTCAACATACACACATCGATAATGCAATGCATCTTATCAATAGATCCAAGGACAAGAATCACTTGATCATCTCAGAAATGCAGAAAAAGATTTTGACAAAATTCAACACCCATTCATGAAAAAAAAAAAAAACTACAGAAAATGGGAATAGATGGTCTATCTCAACCTGATATAAGCCATATATCATGAACCAATGGCCAACATCATACTACATGGAGAAAAAATGAAAACTTTCAACCTAAAATAAGGAAAAAGAAAAGGATGTCCATTATTACCACTCCTATTCAATATAGTTCTGGAAACATTATCCAGAGCAATTAGACAAGAGAGAGAGAAATAAAAGGAATAAGGATAGGAAAAGAAGTTAAATTATCATTATTTGCAGATGATATGTCTCTCTACATAGAAGACCCCCAAAAATCCATTGAAAGAATTCTAGATGTAATAACCAAATTTAGTAATGTTGCTAGTTACAAAGTCAACACTCAAAAATGAAAAGCATTTCCATACAGAAACAACAAATTCAAGGACAGAGAAATAAAGGAAACCACACCCTTCACAATAGCATCTAAAAAAATGAAATACCTAGGAATCAATCTAACAAAGGAAGTAAAAGATCTATACAGTGAAAATTACATTATTCTGAAAAAGGAAATCAAACAGAATTTCAGAAAATGGAAAGATAGAGGACTTCCAGGAAGATGGCGGAACAGTAAGCAACAGAGTAAACAGCTTCCCAGAGAGATAGTCCAGATGCTGGAATACAGTATCATAGGGAAGACATGAAGGAAGGAAGTGGTTACCCTGGACCCAGGAAGAATCTAAAGCAAGAACTGAATTCCACAGAAAGAATAAAAAGAAAACTTAAATGAAGAAGGTGGTAGCTGGTGGCACCTTTGCCTGGAGCCAGACCCACTGTACGAGAGGAGATGCTGGAACCTGGGGACACACAATCAATGTGATGTGGTGGCTGTGACCCTGGAGATCTCTGTTTAGAGAGGTAGAGTTGGAGGAGAGTGGCAGTGGACAGAGGGAGTAGACCTGGGAGTCTCAACTGGCTGATGGTGAGTGCAAAGGACTCCATCCTCCCGTGGGAGAGAGTAATTAGCCAGGAAACATTTTGGAGTCAAGCTGGGTGAGCCCAGGGACAGGAATGCTCCCAGCTTCCTCCAGCAGTTTCTAGCTGGGCAAAGACTCATGGAAATTGCTTGGAATGAGTCCTGCCCCCACGCACATTCTAGGGTCCACCTCAGAGGGTCCTGCAGGTAGCCAGCTTGGTCTTGAGGCAGCAGCTCCACATATGCTGCAGGGACAATAGTGGAGGATCCCTGCTGGTGACCAGCTTAAATTTGCAAGTGGTGACCCCACCCCTGCATGCCCTCCCAACACAGGCTGGGAAAAAGCAGCAGACAGTGCTGCACCAACGCACCCAGTGTCATCATCAGATATCTATAATCAGCACCGGCTAGAAGAACCAAACAGGCTCACTTCAGAGAAATTGTAGCCAATGCAGGGAGTGTCTGGGCCCACAGTACCCATTTGTCCAGAAGAACCCAGGAATATGTCAAGACAAAGAAGCAAAAGGCAGTCTCTGGCTTCCAATCCAAGCAGAGCAAATTCAGGAGATGCAAATGCAGAAGATATTGGGAGTCACACAACTGAAGTTTCTGAGGTGATGGCAACTGAAGAAAAGAAACAAATTCATGAGGTTATAAAAGAAATTAGAACAGAAATACTAACTCAGGTAAAAGAAGAAATGAAAAACATAAAGGAATTGCTAGGCATCTCTAAAGAAGACAAAGACTAAAAAGTGGAGCATAGGAAAATGAGAGAAACCTTGAAAGATTTAGAATACATGAAACAGATTCAAAGAGATAACCAGGAAATTTAAAAAAACTTCATTGAAAGCTGACAAAACCACTTGAAGGAGACTGAACATAGACTTTCAAACCTTGAAGACAGGTTTGCAGCTTGTGATCATGAAAGGAAAGATCTCTTAAAAATAACAAGGAATATGGACATAACAATTCAACAGCTGCAACACAACCCAAAGAAACATAACTTAAGAAGAAAAGGTGTGAGTGAAAAAGCAGAGGTCAACACAAATGATATTAAAAGTCTATTTACAGAAATAATATCAGAAAACTTCCCAAGCATGGGAAAAGGAAGTGACATTCAGATAAGTAAAGCATATAGAACTCTAGCTAGACATAACCAAAACAAATCTACACCTAGACATATAATAGGCAAGATCCCAGAAATTCAACCCCCTAAAAAATATTAAAAGCTGTTAGAGAAAAGAAACAGATCACCTACAAAGGAAAGCCCATCAGAATCACAACAGACTTCTCAACACAAACCATCAGGTAAAGAAGAGCTTGGAGTCAAGTATTTCAAGTTCTGAAAGAAAGCAACTTCTAACCCAGATTGATTACCCTGCAAAACTATCTTTCAAAATTAACAGAGAAACAAGATATTTTCATGGTAAAGAACAACTGAAGGAATTTACGACCACCAAGCCAACCCTAAAAAGAATACTGAAGAATATTCTGGAGAGAGATTAAATTTAAAAAAAGACCACAGCTCCAGAAACAGTGGTAGAGGGATATCAGTAAGTGGGGCAGACAATTGAATAGAGAGGAAAAGTAGGCAGCCAATGGCAGGAAAAAAGCATGGCAGTTATGAGGCAGTGCATGTTGGCCTTAACCATTAATGAAGATGACCTCAATTCACCAATAAAAAGAAACACAGGCAGAGTGGATCAGGAGACAGGATTCATCAATATGCTTTATACAAGAAACACATTAAACTTGAAAGGGAGGTTCATAGACTGAAAGTCAAAGGAGAGAGAACAAGGATCTATGTGACAAGGTACCAGAAAGAAGTGGGGGTCGCTTGCCCATTAGCTACATAGTGGACAAGAAAGATACAACATTTTTATCCAATGGAAGGCTACTCGGCTATAAAGAAAGATAACCTCATGCCTCTTGTAGGTAAATGGATACAACTTAAGATCATGTTCATGGATGAAATGATCCAGAGTCACATGGGTGAACATCATGTTACCTCCCTAGTACTAAAACCAAAGGAGTTAGTAGGATTCAAAATACACAATACATATTGTACAAATGAAAGGGGAGGAAGTGTCTAAAAAGGGAAGGCAGTGGCCATTGTTAATCTATTATCATGATTTGAGTCCTGCAATGCTTTCATTCTTCTTTTTAGTTTGGTTTTACTCTATTTTGGTTTGTCTAATTTTATTATATTTGATGGCATGGACACCTATTTCAAAGGCAACAGAATACATCATGGTAGCCATTATTGATATCTGCTCACCTTGTTTTGAAGCTCTGTATTGCTTTCATTGTTTTGTTTTGAGGGATATTATTCTATTTTGATTTGTTTGATTGTATTGTGACTGATGATGTAGGCAACTGCTTAGAAAATAACAAGAGGCATTATGGAAACCACTGTTGTTTTACCATTGTTTTGAAGTCCTGTATTGCTTCCATTGTTTTGTTTATATTGGTTTTATTTTGTACTATTTTGATCGATTATATTATACCTGATGGTATAGGCAGTTATTCTGAAGATAGCAAGAGGTATTATAAGGGGAAAGAAGGAAAGAAGGAAGGGAAAAGGAAAAAGACATAAATTTGTATATATGTATACATAAAGTAGATAAAATGACTACACCACTAAATGCATTAGTTATTGAAAGAGAACAGTTAATACTAATATGATTAGATTGATTTTACATGTCTATATCTGTTAATCTAAACAACCCCATTGAAGGTAACAATATGCAATATTACAACCATTGTCAAATTCTTATCATCTGGTTTTGTAAACCTATAATATTATTGTATTGGATTTGTTGCTGATTGCTTTCTCTTTTGCTTTTTGTTTTTCTTTTCTGTGTCTTTTTTCTCATTAAAAAAAGAACATTTGAAGATATTCCCTGTTCATAGATAAGAAGAACAAACATCGTGAAAACAGCCATTCTCCTGAAATCGTTATGCAGATTTAATGCAATCCCAATCAAATTACCACTTTCATACCTCACAGAGCTAGAGAGATCTTCCATGAAATTCATCTGGAACCAGAAAAGACCTAGAATAGCAAAGGTAATTCTAGGCAACAAAGGTAAGGAAGGAGGCATCACAATCCTGGACTTCAAACTATATTACAAAGCTACTGTGATAAAATCAGCATGGTACTAGGATAAAAATAGACCTGAAGATCAATGGAATAGATTAGAAAATACAGCCACAACTACAAACACACTTACCCACCTCATCTTTGACAAAGGGGCCTAACATGTACATTGGAAGAAAGATAGCCTCTTCAATAAGTGGTGCTGAGAAACTGTATTTCCATATGCCATAAGCTAAAACTAGATCTTTGCCTAGCACCATGCACTAAAATAAAGTCAAAATGGATCAAAGATCTGAATATTAAAACAGAGAGAGACACTTAATTTGCTGGAAGACAAAGTAGGTAAAAATCTTGATGACATAGGAGTAGGCAGAGAGTTCATGAACAAAAATCAAACTGCACGGGAAATACTTCCCAGAATCAACAACTGGGATCTTGTCTTATTAAAAAGTTTTGCATGTCAAAGGAAATCTCCAACAGAGTGAAAAGAAAACGCACGAATTGGGAAAATATCTTAGCCAACTGTTCCTCAGACAAAGGATTTCTATCTAAAACATATAAAGAATTAAAAAATAAAATCAGGCCTCTAAAATTCAAGGACCCAATCCAAAAATGGGCATCTGAGATGAATACACACTTCTCAGAGAAAGAAATACTAATGGCAAATAAATATATGAAAAAATGTTCCACATCAACGGTCATTTGGGAAATGCAAATTAAAACAACACTGAGATTCCATCTCATTCCAGAAAGAATGGCGAAGATCCAAAAATGAACTAATAACAAATGCTGGAGGGACTGTGCGGAAAAAGGCACTCTTCTCCACTGTTGGTGGGAGTGTAGACTGGTGCAACTACTGTGGAAATCAGTGTAGAGATTCCTTAAGAAGCTAGGATTAGAGATCCCATTTGACCCATCCATCCCGCTTCTGGGCATTTTCCCAGAAGAATTGAAAACATCATACCACAGTGATATTTGTGCACCCATGTTTGTAGTAACACAATTTTTAATAGTCAAATCTTGTAAATGACCCAAGTGCCCATCAATCAAGGAATGGATAAAAAAGATGTGGTATTTTTATACAATGGAGTACTACTCAACTATCAAGAAAGATTGCATCGAGACTTTTATAAGTAATTGGACATGACTTGAGACCATATTCATAAGTGAAATAAATCAAACTCACAAGCGTAAATACCCTATTTTCTCCTTATTGTAAGAAACTTAAAAAGTATATGTGATCCAAAGTCTGTAATAAATACTGTCTAAAAGTATGAAACTGCTCAAAGAGAAAAAGTAATTGGGATAGGGGATAGGGTGAAAGAAGGAAGGTAAAAGGAAAAGGACATAAATCTGTGTATATGTATACATAAGATAGCTAAAATGCCTATACTACTAAATGTATTAGTTATTGAAAAAGAAGAGTGAATACTCAAATGATTAGGTCAATTTTACATGTCTATATCTGTTAATCTAAACAACCCTTTTGAAGGTAACAACATGCAATATTGCAACCATTGTCAGATTCCTACCATCTTGTTTTGTAAACCTGTAATTTTATTGTATTGGATTTAGTGTTGTTGCTTGTCTCTTTTGCTTTTTGTCTTTCTTTTCTGTGTCATTTTCCTCTTAAATTAATTAATTAATTAATTAAAGGCTTTTGCACTTCAAAAGAAATCACCAACAGAGTAAAAAGAAAATCTACAAAATGGGAAAATATTTCACTAACTGTCCTTCATACAAAGGATTTATATCTAGAACATATAAAGAACTGAAAAACATTAGGCAATGAAATTCAGAGATCCAATCTAAAAAGGGGCATCTGAGATGAACACATACTTCTCAGATGAAGAAGTACAAATGGCAAGTGAATACATGAAGAAATGTTTAACATCACTGCTCATTCAAAAAATGCAGGTTAAACCAACATTGAGATTCCATATCACTGCAGAAAGAATGGCTGCCATCAAGAAATCAACCAATAACAAATGTGGCAGGGCTGTGGGGAGAAAGGAAAACTTCTGCACTGTTGGTGGGAGTGTAGACTGGTATAACCACTGGAAATCAGTGTGAAGATTCCTAAAAAAACTAGAATTGGAGGTGCCATTCAATCCAGCTATTCCCCTTCTAGGTATTTTCCCAGAAGAATGGAAAACATCATGCCATAGTGATATATGTTCACTCATGCTTATATCAGCACAATTTGCAATAGCTAAGTCTTGGAAATAACCCAAATGTCCATCAACCATGAAATGGATGAAAAAAGATATGGTATTTTTATACAATGGAGCATTACTCAGCTATAAAGAAGAATAAACGAGGCTTTTATAGATAAATGGATGCAACTTGAGACCATACTCATAAGTGATACAAACAAAACTCACATTTTTAAATATTGTATTGTCTCCCTAGTGTAAAAAGTAAACTGAAACAATAATAAGATCCATAAAGTACAACAGATATTGTGAAAATGAAAGAGAAAGAAAGTGCTCAAAAGGAAAGAACAATTGGGATAAGGGAAAGGAAAAAAGAAAGAAGGGAAAAGATTATAAGTATGTAGATATTCACACACACACACATACACACACACATATATATGATAGATAGCGATACTTCTGATTTCTGTTAGTTCATCCAAAAGAACAGTTTGTGCTTTCATTGTTTGATTTTTTGATCATTTTTTTCTTGTTACATCTTGTAACCTAAGCAACAACTTCTAAGATAGCAATATGCAATGTATTAGTGTTAATTTCCTACTATTTTTTGAAATTCTGTATAATTTCTATCCTTTTTCTCTTTTGCTTTTTAAATATAATTTGTTTTTAGATCCTAATTTAAGATGTGACCTTCATTAAACCAGGTAATATCCCCCAGACTAGTGCCCAATGCACTCATTCAATTTGAGAGTCAATTAACATTTTCTGAGCATAGTATATCAGACTTGGTGCTTGGCAACTTAGGTGGGGTTGCATGTATTTCATGGTACATAGAGATCAGTAACTCATTTACAGATGATACACTAAGGCCTGAGAGACCAACTGACTTTTTAAAGGACAGACTCAAGACTGGAAGTCCCTTTTCTTGAAAACTTGCTTACTGCTGTGCATTTATCTGGCATATCACTCTCTCTATTCTTGATAGTCAAATTCAGTGTCCCAGACATGTGGTTCCAGTTTGTCAAGTTCACAGGGCACAAGGTCCTGCAGAGTTCATCAGGAGTGTAAAGATACTATACACCTACCATACAAGAACCTGTTAGACTTCCAGATGTATTCAGAGGACTCACAGGTTTGCAGAGACCTTTATGGATGGTTCCCAGAATAACATGATTCAGATTTCAGGAGAGTGAAAGCTCTCTAGTGAAATACTCCTAAATATCCTTATGTTATTGTAAATAGGATTTGTTTATTCTCTTTTTTAGTAAATACAAAAGTGACTTTTTTTTATTAACTGTGTGTCCTGCAACTTTACCATAAATGGAAAAACATCATGTATGCATAGGTTGGAAGAACTATTATTCTTAAAATATCAATATTACCTAAAGTAATTTATAGATTCAATGCAATTTAGCAACATTTTCACATAAATAGATAAGATATAAATAAAATTAATGTGGAATTACAAGTTCATCTGAGAACAAATGCAGTCTAGAGCAAAGAAAGCAAAAATGGAAGTTTCACACTAGCAGACCTTAAATTCTACTCTTAAACTATGGTAATCAAAACAGACATGTGCACCAACGCAACAGACTAGATGTCTTAGAAATTAACCCATTCAATTATAGTCAGCTAATCTTTGACAAAGGTACTAAGAGTACACTATGGAGAAAGGACAACTTCTTCAATAAATGCTGTTGGAAAAACTGTATATTCACAATAAAAGGAATGAAATTGAACCCTTAACTCTAATTCTGTATGTCAACGTCAACTCAAAATGTATTAAATACATACACATAAGAGTCTAAAAGTATAAAACTATTACAAGAATGTATAGGTAGAATGCTTTTTGTCTTTGCAAACAATTTCTAGATATATACCCAAAAGCATAGGCAACAAAAACACAAGTAGACAAATGAGACTGCATCAAGCATGAAAGCTTCTGTGTAGCAAAGGAAAAAACCAAGAGTGAAGACACAACCTATTTAGTAGAATAAAGTGTTTGTAACAAGGAGTGAATATCCAAACTATATTGAGAACTCAAAACAACACAATAAAAAGATCACAAATAACACAATTTAAAGATGGGCAAAGGAGAAACAAAACAAAACAAAAATAGTGGGACTGGTAGTATCCTCAATGGTAAAGGAATGGCCTAGCATGTGCAAAGCCCTATGCTAAATCTCCAGCACTATATACACATATGAAAATGAGCAAAGCACCTGAAAAATCACTTATGAAAAAGAGATATACAAACAGCCAAGTGATATATAAAAAACCTTATTATTAATAATCACAAAAACATAGATTAAAACCACAAGGAGCTATTGCTTCACACCAATTAGCATGGCTATTATAAAAAGTGTAGAAAGTGATGAGTTTTGAGGAGGAGATAGAGAAATTGTTGTTTGCCATTTATGTCAATGTAAATTACTATAGCCTTTATGGGTGTTATGGTTTATATTCCTATGGCCCCACAAAGTGTCATGTAATTGTGACATGGACACGGCTGAATCTAGCATTCATGATTGGTTTGTTGTCTGGCACTGGGATTGATGGCGTGAGTGTGGCACCCACCCAGGAGTGGAGCAAGCATGCAGTGTAAGGGCAAGAGGAAGGTATGTCTTCCCTCTCTCGCTGGCTTGCACCTTGCTGTTTGTCAACTACAAAGAATGACAGCCCTGCCACATAGCACTGCCTTGGAGCCAAGTGAGTATTGAATGAAATCCCCAAGAGCTGTACAAAATAAGCATTTCCTTCCCTAATTTTGGGCATCAGATATATTGTCTCAGCAATGAGAGAAATGTAACTAAGACAGAATTTGGTACCAGTGGAGTGAGTGGGGTCATTGCAGTGACTATACCTGACCATGTGGTTCAAGAGTCTTTGAGAATGGCTTATGGAAAGAGTTTAGAAAGGTTTGGAGACATCATGTGAAAGAGTGGCACTAGAACAGCTTAGGCTTTTCTGTATGAGAGATTCTGGTCAAAGCTCAGAAGACCAGAAGGCTGATAGAAAGCCTGCAGGTAAAGAGCAGGCTTGGGCGGTTTCTGCTGTGAAGAAGGACTGCACTGGTTGTTGGACTCCACATGATGTGTGTCAGCATTCTGCCTGTGTCCTGAGAATTTGCCTGAGACTGAGATTAAGGGCAATGGACTGATTAATCTGGCAAGAGAAATTTCAAGACAATTGAATACTGAGGTGGTGGAATGGCTATTGTTGGAGGATTTTAGCCAGATTTATGTTGCAAATCAAGAGTAAAGAGCCCAGCATGGTGATTTAAAACATTGCGAGTTTGACCAGGAAGCCATGGACTGTAAAGATAGAGCTGAGAAGTCAATTGCTGAGAAGGAACAAAGAAAGAAAAGAGATGGCCTGGGAGCATCCTGGAAAGTGCAGGACTCCACCTTTTGCAGTCTCAAACTGAAAAAAATAAAAGACTCTGCTCTGAGGAAAAAGCCACAGAGTGCCAATTTCCAGAGTGGTGATGGAGGCCACTGGAGGTTTCAAAATGGCAGCAGCTGCACCAGATTCCAGAATGGCAGCAGCATAGTGAACCCGTTCCTCACAATCAGGTTCAGAGAGCTCAGAGATCCAGGCACTCAACCCCTACAGCCAAAAGAGAGGAAAATCTGGCTACTGCTCCAGGTGGCAGCAGACCTTGGTGTCATCCATATGGCACTGGTTTTAAGTGAAAGAAAAATCTATAAATTCTAGGGTGAAGGCAAGTTCCACGCCAACTTCAGAGGGCAATATCTAAAGATGTAAGGGTGAAGCTAAGGGTTCAATGGAAAACCGAGAAGTTTAAAAAAGCCAGAAACATGGACCATCCAAGGAAAGCTACAAGAATTGAGCAGAATGGGCCTAAGAGAGAAGCTGTAGAAGCTAAAATCCCTGGAAGTGCCATGGGGGTGGATTCACTTAAACCTTTTCAAGCTCACAATTTGCCATGGATTGTCTCACATGCTGGACCTGCAACTACAGCACTTAATGTTTGCCCTGCTGGATTTTGGACTTGCTTTGGTTCCAATGCTTTGTATTTCCCTGTTTGTACTTTTTGGAATGGTAATGTTTATCTTGTGCCCTTACATGTTGGAAGTGTTTAACCTCGTTTTCATTGATACAGAGGGCTACAATTAAGAGTTTGCTATAGATTTCGTAGGAGATTTAGGTCTTGGACTTTTCAGCAATGTTGAAACTGTTAGGACTTTGGCAACTCTTGGAGATGGATTAAATGTCTTTTGTATAAAGGATGTACATATGTCTTTGGGGGGCCAGGGGTGGAATGTTACAGTTTACATTCCTATGGCTCCACCAAGTCTCATGTAATCATGGCATGGACACGGCTGAGTCTAGTGTTCATGATTGGTTTGTTGTCTGGCACTGGGGTTGATGGTGTGAGTGTGGTGCCTGCCCAGGGGGTGGAGCCAACATACAGTGTAAGGGTGGGAGGATGGTGTGCCTTCCCTCTCTTGCTGGTTCATGCCTTGCTGTTTTGCGGCCACCAAGTATGGCTGCCCCTCCAAACCACACTGCCTTGGAGCCTGAGTATGGACTGAAACCCCAAGAACTGTAAGAAATAAACATTTCCTTCCCTAATTTTTGGCATCAGGTATACTGTCTCAGCAATGAGACAAAAGTAACTAAGACAATGGGAAACAATATGGTGAGTCCTCAAAAAATTAATGATAAAACTACCACACAATTCAGCAATCCCACTTCTGGGTATTTACCTAAAGAACCTGAAATCAGTGTGTTGAAGAGTTATCCACACCCTCATGCTCATTGCAGCACAATTCACAAAAGCCAAGATATGGAATCAAGCTAAGTGTCCACAGATGGATAAATGGTTAAAGAAAATATGGTACATACACACTATGAAACATTTTCTAGCACTAAGAGAGAAGGAAATCCTATCACCTATTACAACACAGATGCCCTAAAATACATTATATTAAGTAAAATAATCTGGACACAGAAGGTCAAATACAATATGATTTCAGTTATATGTAGGATCTAAGAAAGCTTCTTGTAAAGAATCAGAGAGCAAAATGGGAGTTATCAGAGCATGGGCATGGGAGAGAATGGAAAGACATTTGTAAAGGGTATAAAATTTCAGTTAGCTAATAGAAATAAGACAGTAGACCTCCTATAAAACATGTTAACTATATTATGTATTTGAAATTTGCTAGAATATATTTTAAATGATCTCACCACAAAGGAGATTGTATATGAGAAAAGCCATATTAATTAGCTTCAGCTGGCCATTCCAAGTTGTATGACTATGTAAAAATACCATGTTTTACAGAGCAAACATACACAATTTTTACTTAAGAAATAGCAAAAATTGGACAGTATTTCTGATATCTCAGGACTCACAGACACCTCAGTAAACCTCTGCTGCTTTCCAATTTCCCCTACAGAGAAACATCCTCTCTTAAAAGCTAGATGTTCTGATATAGGTTCCAAAAGAAGCTTAAGTACAAATACAAATGCAATCCCAGAAAATGATACATGAAGTTTATCATAAGGTGACTATTTACATGGACCAGAATAAGTTCATGCTATTTTAATTACATTTTTAATGATAAGTTATAAATAGCTGTAACCTATAATCCTATCTTGGATAAATCCATATGTAGTGCCTTTTTGGCTTTGAGGTAGTACCTTTAAATTTCTTGAGATTCAGATTGATCCTCTGTAAAGTGACATCTGCATAGTATTATGAAGACATGGTGAAGCGCTGTAAGGTGTTTAGCGTGACACATGATGCCTGAAAGGCTTTAGGAGGATGTTAGCTCTTTTCTTGCTGTCACAATTGTTGCTGTCGTCATTATCACCATCAACATCATTTCTATTCTCTACTAGTTGCCTCTGACTGTGATAAGTAACAGGGTTAAATTACTGGAAAATCGTTCTTCAAGAAATTACAGCCAAGTTCCAAGCTGCGTGTACCCAGCAATCAGAATAAATAAATACAAAACTGATGTTATGGCTGGCAGTTTCTTGCTCTGTTCCAGGCACAAGCTATCTGCTGTCACTTGGCCCTGAGCACAGTTCCCAGCTCCTGGAGAAGTAACAGTATATTTTGAGAAACAATTTGATAAAATGGGGAAGTTCTAGGCAGAGTACTGGAGACCCTGGCTCTGTGATCACATTACCAATCCTCACCATGAGAGCTGAGCCAAGCCTCTCACCTCTTGGGCTCCATCACATAAACCTTGACAGAAAGAACATCAGGCTAAAATATGAGGACGAAAGCTAGTATTCATGGGCCATATATCTGTTTAACATACAGAATGTTTTGAAAAGCTTTTGAGAGAAATTATTAGAATACACACGAAATTACCAATTCTCTAAAAAGTGGTGGGAAGTCTGGCATTTCCACTTGCCTGCCACCTGGGGCTGGTAGACAATGAGCTCCACACCCCACTACTGCCTTTCTCTGCTACCTCCCCTCTCCTCCACTGTATCCCTTACGAGGCTGCCCTTGCCATTGCCTTAAAGGACTGCTTTCTTTATAACATAATGTGGTTTTCTGGGTTACATTTAAGCCAAAACAAAGGGGCAAATATAAGACAAGTCTCTGGTCCTTACACATCTGGGTACCTTAATTCCTTTCACTTTCAGTATTTATAGTCTTTATGCCTTCAAGTTTTTCAAGAAAAAAAAATAGCTAGAGTATATAACTTTGAAAAACAAGCCTTTTCCTGCATGTTTGCATGCAGAATCATTTAGAGCTGAAGATGTCATTATAAAGCAAATCATGTAGGCCAAGCCTGTTACACTGCCTTCCAGGTTCTGTTCTTCACTTCTTTGTTCATAAAAGAAATGCACAGATTTTGCCACCACCATAGCAGAAGCATTGTAAGCAGCTTGCTTTGGGATTTATCTTCCACCCACATCCTGTAGCCTTAGTGAGTGTCATCCAATTAATCTCCCTCAGACCAAGAGATAAAATTCATGCATTTCTGATGGCAGTCAAATCAGTACCCCTGCCCTGATCATCTGGAGGAATTATACAGAAGGAAATAAAGAGCTTTTTATTAAACCACTGTATTTGACTTAACTGACAATGATCATGGCTCCTGAACTGTGAAATACAAATTTTGTCCTGCTTAAAAATTCTTGTGGTTCATTTCTGCTCTTAGAATATGATGAAAAGTCACTTGTTCTACTAACATACATCTGAAATATTGATTAGACACCATTGCTCATGCAAAGAAGCTGCCATGTAATAGATGCCAGGCCCATAGCTGATGAACTTACCTTTGTTTATGGCCACAATGGACCACTCCTTAACATCTCCCACTGCCAGCCTGGGTTTGGGTACTATCATGTGCCATCTAGATGCTGCAAAGGCTCCCAATCTGTCTCACAGCTGCTCTAGCACACCAGTCTGTCTACACAGAGGAGCTGAAGTGAACTATGGGCAATCTATATCAGATTATGGACTCTACCACTCAAAATTCTCCAGTAGAGAATAGGTTTTTGCAGAAATTCAGATTTTCACCCTAGCCCTCAGGGCCTTGTGTGCTCAGTAATGCTGAGTTCCTTAATCACAGTTCTCTGCTCATCTCCAGCCATTTTGCCCTTTCAGCACACAAACCCCTCTTGTCCCCAGACTTCCTTCTTACTGATTATTCCAGCTCTAGACTTCCAGACTCATTTTATTCTGTTTGGTTGTTCCAATCTCTTTCCTTTACTAACCCCTCACTAAAACAATAGCCCTTCATGTACTTTACTTGTTCTAATTGTTCTCCAGGAGACTTGGTTCCTGAAAGTATATTTATATCCCTCTGTATCCTCCTCTGTGTGGCTAAAAGACTGGGTTCACTACTATGTCCTCAGTGCCTGGACTCAGTCTGAAGTGTTGAAAATGCTCAGGAAACACTCCTGAAAGAAGGAAAAGTTGGGAAAAGGAAAGAGAGGCAGTAAAAAAGGAAATTGTACAAAATCCCTTTCCAGACTCCACCCCTCTCTCCAGTTTCCTGAACTTAG
The DNA here is from genome assembly GCA_004363535.1 of Dasyprocta punctata. Taxonomy (NCBI): domain Eukaryota; kingdom Metazoa; phylum Chordata; class Mammalia; order Rodentia; family Dasyproctidae; genus Dasyprocta; species Dasyprocta punctata. The sequence goes on from RJWM01013761.1 coordinate 33,511, forward strand.
CTTAAGTTACAAATGGAATTCTGCTATTTCAGTGAAAAACAGAACACTAAATTTCCTAAAGTTTGATACTGCAAGAAGGTTGGGGGATGAAGATGATGTAACCTTTGCTGACCAGAGGAAAAATAATACTTCCTGTGAGCAACTCCAGCTAACCACAGGAGCTAGGTGGAGGGGAAGGGCCAAGGGGCACTGGCTGGGAGGACCTAGACCAGTGTTGGCAATCCTTTCAGAGTTTTCAGGAATAAAAATAGCCTGTTATCACAATGTGCCATAGGTTCACCACCACTGGCCTACGTAGGGTCTAGCACAAAAGCATAAATCCAGGATCTCAAGGGACTTGAGCCTATATTATGGAGAGTTGGTGTTTAAAATAAAAGAGTAGATGGTCCCACTGTACCCATGTCTAGAAGAATGACTATTTGTATATGAAGTCATTCTGGAACCATGCCTGTAGTAGGTGTAACTTCCTTCTGGACGAGGGCTGCTTGGCTGGGGTATTTACCTCCTTTTCACTGGTGTGTTGCTGAATGTTGTTCTCATGAATGCATTTGGTGGATAAAGATAAATGCCTATAGTAAGTGTAGCTTCCTTCTGGAAGAAGGCTGCTTGGCTGGAGTATATACCTCCTTTTCACTGGTGTGTTGTTGAATGTTGTTCTCATGAATTCATTTAGTGGATAAAGATAAATGCCTGTAGTAAGTGTAGCTTCCTTCTGGAAGAAGGCTGCTTGGCTGGAGTATATACCTCCTTTTCACTGGTGTGTTGCTGAGTGTTGTTCTCATGAATGCATTTGGTGGATAAAGATAAATTATGCTTACTTTTAAATCACAAGGAGACTCCTTTGTGCAACTGAGGCAGGCACAGTGTTCTAAATCTTCCTTCTCCTTCTCAAGACCTAAAAACAAAACAATTTGTTTTTAGGTATTGATGAAGTAATCATGAAGATTGACTCTTTGCTAGAAAAAAGAAAAACAAATATTAAATCTATTCCCTATCTTAGTAAATTTTTTTGGTAGATGAAATGAAATACCAAACAACCACAAGTTAAATAAGGAAAGGTTTATTTCAGCTCACAGCTGTAGAGGTTTAAGACCTTAGCCAGCTGGTTCCAAGGCAGGGTGGCATGGCAGAGGGCCTAATTAGAGGAGAAACCATTCACAGAATGGAAAGCAGAAGGCAACAAAGTAACAAGCAGCAACCAGCGAGCCTGCCTTCCCTTTTATTTCATTCAGGCTACAAGTCTTTCAGGTAGTGCCACCCACACCCAGGTGTGGCTTCTGTCTTCAGTAAATCCATTCAGCTACACCTACTATGAAAGTTCCTGTAGTGGAATAATTTAGTACTACACACCCTTAATCCTAGTACCCCATGACTTAGGTACAGCTAGCTCTGAAAAAGTCCCACCTATGAGTTCACGAGGCTTTGGTGGGGTCATCTAGATTCAAGCCATAACAACTCCCATCGTAGAAATAGTAGAAAAACATTTTACATGAAAAAGCAACACATCTGTGAAATTAATGCCAATATCATTTTTAAGAAGTCTGCCATCTGGAAATGGAAACTGTTTATTTTTGATTCAAAGGTGAACAGAGAAATTTCTAGAAAAAATTATCTTGCAAATTTTAAGCAATAGAATTTGTGTAATTAGGCTGAAAGATCATCCACATGCTCAAATTAGTATGTCAGTTTAAAAAACTATGATGTAAAGTTGTTGAAATGAATAAAATTAATTAATATATTCAAAATAATTCTTCTACCCTTTTTTCTGTTTTGCTTTTTAAAATAAAAAAATCTATAAAAATTAATTCTAGCTTCTAATAAATACATTCAAAGTAATTCTAACTTAATTACATAGAAGAGCACTAGGAATTCTACTAAAAGCCAAGAGAAATTAAGAATAATATTATTTTTAAATCCCAGGAGTAACACAGTCATGAAAAACAGAAGATTCTAGAAGCAAAAAGAAGAACTATATTTTTAACTACATGAAAACAAATTTGAAATTTGGAAAAAGGAGAAATATTCCTAGATAAATATAATTAATAAATAACAAATCAAAACAAGCCCATTGCCCTAAAAGAGTAACAATCACTTAATGTCAATACCCTTTCAAAGATTATAAAAAAGTAAAAATTTACATTATTTTAATGGACTGTAACATAGATATCACAACTTGACAAAACTAGATATTTTTATGTAATGGAAAAAAGATACAGAAAAGAAAGACAAAAAACAAAAGAGACAAATAAATGACAACAAATCAAATAAAAAATCATAGGTTTACAAAACAAGATGATAGGAATCTGACAGTGGTTGCAATATTGCATATCATTACCTTCAAAAGGGTTGTTTACATCAACAGATATAGACATGTAAAATTGACCTAATCAGACGAGTATTCACTCTTCTTTTTCAATAACTAATACATTTAGTAGTATAGTCATTTTAGCTATCTTATGTATACATATATACAGATTTATGTCTTTTTCCTTTCCCAATCCTTCTTTCATCCATTCCTCTACCCCAATTACTTTTCCTCTTTGAGCAGTGTCATACCCTTACACAGTATTTTTTGTAGATTTTGGATCATACATACAGTTTCAATTTATTACACTAGGGGGACAATATGGTATTTACACTTGTGAGTTTGATTTATTTCACTTATGAGTATGGTTTCAAGTCATGTCCAATTACTTATAAAAGTCTCAATGCAATCTTTCTTGATAGATGAGTAGTACACCATTGTATAAAAATACCACATCTTTTTTATCCATTCTTTGATTGATGGGCACTTGGGTCATTTACAAGATTCAACTATTAAAAATTGTGTTACTCTAAACACGGGTGCACAAATATCACTGTGGTATGATGTTTTCAATTCTTCTGGGAAAATGCCCAGAAGCAGGATGGATGGGTCAAATGGGATCTCTAATCCTAGCTTCTTGAGGAATCTCTACACTGATTTCCACAGTAGTTGCACCAGTCTACACTCGCACCAACAGTGGAGAAGAGTGCCTTTTTCCCCACAGCCCTTCCAGCATTTGTTATTGGTTCATTTTTGGATCTTGGCCATTCTTTCTGAAATGAGATGGAATCTCAGTGTTGTTTTAATTTGCATTTCCCAAATGACCATAGATGTGGAACATTTTTTCATATATTTATTTGCCATTAGTATTTCTTTCTCTGAGAAGTGTGTATTCATCTCAGATGCCCATTTTTGGATTGGGTCCTTGAATTTTAGAGGCCTGATTTTATTTTTTAATTCTTTATATGTTTTAGACAGAAATCCTTTGTCTGAGGAACAGTTGGCTAAGATATTTTCCCAATTCATGCGTTTTCTTTTCACTCTGTTGGAGATTTCCTTTGACATGCAAAAACTTTTTAATAAGACAAGATCCCAGTTGTTGATTCTGGGAAGTATTTCCCGTGCAGTTTGATTTTTGTTCATGAACTCTCTGCCTACTCCTATGTCATCAAGAATTTTACCTACTTTGCCTTCCAGCAGATTAAGTATCTCTGTTTTAATATTCAGATCTTTGATCCATTTTGACTTTATTTTAGTGCATGGTGCTAGACATGGATCTAGTTTTAGTTTATGGCATATGAAAATCCAGTTTCTCAACACCACTTATTGAAGAGGCTATCTTTCTTCCAATGTACATGTTTGGCCCCTTTGTCAAAGATGAGGTGGGTAAGTGTGTTTGTAGTTGTGGTTGTATTTTAAAATCTATTCCACTGATCTTCAGGTCTGTTTTGATTCCAGTACCATGTTGATTTTATCACAGTGGCTTTGTAATATAGTTTCAAGCCAGGGTTAGTGATGCCTCCTTCCTTACCTTTGTTGCCCAGAATTACCTTTGCTTTTCTAGGTCTCTTCCGGTTCCAGACGAATTTCAGGGATGATCTCTCTAGCTCTGTGAGGTACGCAAGTGTTATTTTGATTGGGATTGCATTAAATCTGTATAACAATTTTGGGAGAATGGCCATTTTCATGATGTGTATTCTTCCTATCCATGAACAGGGAATATCTTTCCATTTTCTGAAATTCTCTTCAATTTCCTTTTTCAGAGTAATGTAGTTTTCACTGTACAGATCTTTTACTACCATAGTTGGATTGTTTCTTAAGTATTTCATTTTTTTGGATTCTAAAGTGAAGGATGTGGTTTCTCATATTTCTCTGTCAGTGAATTTGTTGTTTGTGTACAGGAATGCTATTGATTTTCAAGTGTTGACCTCATATCCAGCAACATTAATAAATGTTTATTACATTTAGATGTCTTTCAATGGATTTTTGGGGGTCTTCTATGTAGAGGATCATGTCATCTGCAAATAGTGATAGTTTAACTTCTTCTTTTCCTATCCTTATTCCTTCTATTTCTCTCTCTCTTGTCTAAATGCTCTGGATAATATTTCCAGAACTATATTGAATAGGAGTGGTGATAATGGACATTCTTGTCTTGTTCCTGATTTTAGGTTGAAAGTTTTCAGTTTTTCTCCTTTTGATAAGATGTTGGTTGTTGTTTTATGATATATGGCTTATATCAGGTTGAGATAGAGACCATCTATTCCGATTTTCTGTAGAGTGTTCTTTTTTAACCATGAATCAATGTTGGATTTTGTCAAAAGCTTTTTCTTCATCTATTGAGATGATCATGTGAATCTTGTCCTTGGACCTATTGATATGGTGCATTACATTATTGATGTGTGTATATCAAATCACCCTTGCATTCCTGGGATGACTCCAACTTGATCATGGTGTATAATGTTCCTGATGACTTGCTGTATTCTATTTACCAATATTTTATTGAGGATTTTTGCATCTATGTTCATTAGGGAGATTGGCCTGTAATTTTGTTTTATGGTTGGGTCTTTCTCTGGTTTTGGTATTAGGGTAATACTTGTTTCCAGGAATGGGTTAGGGAGCCTTGCTTCCCTTTCAATTTCATTGAAGTGTTTGAGGAGTGTAGGCATTAAGTCTTCCCTAAATGTCTTGTAGATGTCAGCAATGAATCCATCAGGACCTTGGCTTTTCTTTGTTGGTAATGTTCTAGTTAGATTTTCAATTCCATTAGCTGAAATTGGGTTATTCAGAAGTTTTACATCTTCTTGATTCAGCTTTGGTAACTCATAGGTTTCTAGGAATCTGTCCATTTCTTCTGTGTTGTCGAATCTATGTGTGTAAAAGTTTTTGAAGTAGGTGTTGATGATCGTCTATATTTCCACAGGGTCAGTGGTGATTTCACCCTATTCATTTCTTATTGCATGAATCTGAATTTTTCTTCCCACTTTTTGATAAGGCTGGCTATGATTTATCAATTTTATTTATTCTTTCAAAGAACCAAGTCTTCGATTCATTAATTTTTGTATTGTTTTCTTAGTTTCAATTGCATTAATTTCTGCTCTGATTTTTATAATTTCCACCCTTCCTTCGGTTGGGTTTGACTTTCTCTTCTTTTTCTAGAAGTTTGAGGTGCATCATTGTTTATGTGTGATCTTTCCATTTTTCTGATGTGGGAGTTAAGTGTTATAAATTTCCCGCTGTTGACTGCTTTCATTGTGTCCCACAGGTTCTGCTAATTTGTATTTGAACTTTGTTTGATTGTGGATATTATTTAATTTCTTCTCAAGTTTCTTCTGTAGCCCATTGATTATTTAGAAGAGTATTACTTAATTTCCATGTATTTTTGTGATTCTTGTCAGGTTTTTTTCATTAATTTCTAATTTCATTGTCCTATGGTCAGATAATGCACATGGAATTATTTCAATTCCTTTGCATTTACTTAAGCCTGTTCTGTGGGCTAGTATATGATCTATTTTAGAGAATGACCCATATGCAGCTGAGAAGAATGTGTATTCAGATGTCGTTGTGTGGAACAGTAAGTACACATCTACTAGGTCCATTTGTTCACAAGTTCTGTTTTTTCTTTGCTGATGTTTTGTTTGGTTGATCTGTCTCTTTGTGACAATGGATTACTAAGGTCCTCTATTATAACTCTATTATTGTTTATTTGGTTTTTGATATCTGTTAAGATTTATCTTATGGAGTTGGGTGCTCCCATATTTGGTGCACATGTATTTATGATTGTAATCTCTTTCTCTTGAAGTTTTTCCCTCACAAGTACGTAGTGACCTTCTTTATCTCTTGATCATTCTCAATTTGATGTTCACATAGACTGCAAACAAAATAGCTACCCCTGCTTTTTTCTGGGTTCCTGTTGCATGGAGTATTGTTTTCCATCCTTTGATTTTCAATCTGTGAATTTCCTTTTGAGTTAAATTTGTTTCTTGTACATAGCATATTGTTGGGTTTTGTTTTTTGATCCACTCTGCTGGTCTGTTTGTTTTTATTGGTGAATTGAGACCATTCACATTGATTGACATAACTTACATGTGCTGACTTATCCCCATCATATTATCTGTCAGTTGTTGGTTTTCCACCTTTTCTGTCTAACTGTTTACCCTGTTTAGTGGTTTCCTTTTACTGTTTTTCTTGGGATTGTAGTTATCTTTGTCTCTTTCTAGAGTGTCTTCCACTACTCTTTGTAGTGTTGGTTTGGTGGCCATGTATTTCTTCAGTTCTTCTTTGTCTTCAAAGTACCTTATTTTGAAACATATATTTCGATATATTTTGATTATTTTTAAAGATATACTTTGAAGTATCTTATTTTTAAAGATATATTTTCAGGATACATCAATCTGGGTTGAAAGTTGTTTTCTTTCAGGATTTGAAATACTTCATTCCAAACTCTTCTTGACTTGAAGGTTTGTGTTGAGAAGTCTGCCGTGATTCTGATAAGCCTCTTTTTGTAGGTGATCTGCTTCTTTTCTCTGACGGCTTTTAGTATTCTCTTCTGGTACTGAATTTCTGATATCCTAATTATTATATGTCTGTGTAAAGATGTATTTTGGTTCTGGTGAATTGGGGTTCTGTGTGCCTCACTTATGCATATATCAGATTCTCTTCCAATGTTTGGAAAATTTTCTGTTACTATTTCTGCCAACTGTCTTTGCAGGTCATTTGTATTGACCTCTGCTTTTTAAAATTGCACCTATCAATCTTATATTGTTTCTCTTGGCATCATCTTGTGGCTGTTGAATTGTTGTTTCTCAGTTCCTTGTTATTTTTAAGAGATCTTTTTTTGTGTGTGTGATCATAAGCTTCCATGCTGTCTTCAAGGTCTGAGAGTCTATCTTCCACTTCATTCAAGTGGTTTTGCCAGCTTTCAGTGGAATTTTTAATTTCCTGAATTTCCCTTTGAATCTGTTTCATGTGTTCTAATTGTGTCTTATTTTGTTCATTCAGTTTCTATCATTTTTTTATGTTCTTCTATTTTTTTTTATCTTGGTCTTCTTTAGATACACACAGCATTTCTTTCATAATGCTTGTCATTTCATTTTTTAGCTGAGAGATAATTTCTCATCTGATTTCCTCTATAGCTTCATGGATTTGTTTCTTTACTTCAGTTGCTAACATTTCAGGAAGTTCAGTTGTGTGATTTTCAGTGTCTTCTGTTTCAGTGTCTCTTCAGTTTGTTCTTGGTGGGCTGGAAGACTGAGACTGCCTCTTGCTGTTTCATTTTGTCATTGTCTTCTGGGACCTAAGTGGCTGGTCAGAAGCCTCCCGATGGATTTCGCCGGGACACTATGCTGGGTAGAGCTTCAATCCTCCAATATCCCCAGCTCACACCCCAAAACTATGGTGCCAGATCCTTGTGCTCTGTTGCCTGTGAGGCTGGCCAAGTATTCCCCTGATGTACTTTGGTGGGTTGCTCTGGGATGCTGGGCTGGACACAGCTTGTATCCTCTCTACAGCTATCCAGGGCACACCCTTGGAGCTTGTTGCTGCGGCCTAGAACCTAGCTGTGTAGATTTCAGAACCTCTGCAATAGAGGTGGCTAGCAGAGATGCACCCCTATGTTGTGGTGCTGGGACCATGTGGCTGGTTAGGTGGAGTTCAGAATCTCTGGGACCCAGGCAGTTCAATGGAGCACACCCCAGAATGTGGCACCACCAGGACCTTGCACCTGACTGTGAGCAGTTCTGAGCCTCTGGAGCATGGGTTAGGCAGAGCGCACCCCTGGCAATTAGTGCCAGGGCCTTGCTCCTGGCTGGGCAGAGTTCACAACTTGTGGGACCTGCTTTGTGGCTGCACCCCTGACCTATGGAACTGGGGCCTTGTGCTCTGATGGGTGGAGCTCAAAATTTCCAAGGCCCTGCAGCTGTGCTGACTGCTTCCTGATGAGCAGCTCTGGGGCTCTGGGCTGGGCTGGGCTCAGTACCTCTGTGTCCTATGAGGCTGGCTGGGTGTTCCCCAGATGGATTGTGCTGGGATGATGGGCTGAGCCCAAAGTGTAAAAACTTGTTAGTAAGATGAGATCCCCATTGTTGATTCATTGAAGTACTTCCTGTGCAGTTTTCATTTTGTTCCTGAACTCTTTGCCTAACTATGTCTTCACGATTTCTAGCTACCTTGTCTTCCAGTAGATTTAGTGTTTCTATTTTAATATTTAGATCTTTTATCCACTTTGACTTTAGTTTAGTGCATGGTGATCGGCATAGGTCTAATTTTAGTCTTTGGCATGTGAAAAGCCAAAATTTTCCATCACCATTTATTAAAGAGGCTATCTTCTTTCCAGTGAACATGTTTGACCCCTTTGTCAAAGATAAGGTAGCTGAGTGTCTTTGTAGTTGTTTCTTCATCTTCTAATCTATTCCATTGATCTTCAGGTCTGTTTTTTGCCAGTACCATGGGGATTCTTTCACAGTAGCTTTATACTATAATTTCAAGTCAGAGAGTGTGATGTCTCCTGCCTTGCCTTTGTTGTGCAGGATTGCCTTTTCTATTCTAGGTTTTTTCTTTACCTAAATGAATTTTAGGAATGTTTTCTCTAGATCTGTGAGGTATGTTAGTGGTATTTTGATTGGAATTGCATTAAATCTATATAACAGTTTTGGGAGTATGGCCATTTTTACTATGTTGGTTCTTTCCAACCAAGAGCAATGGCTATCTTTCCATTTTCTGACATCCTCTATCATCTTCTTTTTTAGAGTACTGTAGTTTTCAATATATAGGGCTTTTACATCCTTTGTTAGGCTGATTCCTAAGTATTTCATTTTTTTTTGGATGCGACTGTGAAAAGTATTATTTCCATAATTTCACTCTCAGTGAGTTTTTTTTTTGTACAGGAATGCTAATGATTTTTGAGTGTTGACTTTGTATCCAGCCACACTGCTGAATTTGCTTATTAGCTCCAGTAGTCTTTTGATGGAGTTTTTGGGGTCTTCTGTGTAGAGTAGCATGTCATCTGCAAATTGTGATAATTTAACTTCTTCCTTTCCTATCCTTGTTCCTTTTATTTCTCTGTCTTGTCTAATTGCTCTGGCTAACATTTGCAGAACTATATTGAATATGAGTGGTGATAGTGGACATCTTTGTCATGTTCTTGAATTTAGAGTGTAAGCTCTCAGTTTTTGTCCAGTTAGTATGATGTTGACTGTTGACTTGTCATAGATGGTTTTTAGTAGATTGAGGTAGGGACCATCTATTATAATTCTCTGTAGGGTTTTTATCATGAACAAAAGTTGGATTTTGTCAAAAGCTTTTTCTGCATCTATTGAGATGATCATGTGTGATTTTTGTCTTTGGCTCCATTGGCGTTATGTATTACATTTCTTGCTTTGCATATATTGAACCATCCTTGCATTCCTGGGATAAATCCAATTTGTTCATGATGTATAATCTTCTTGACGATTTGCTGCATTCTATTTGCTAGTATTTTATTGAGAATTTTTGCATTGATGTTCAATAGGGAGACTGGTCTATAGTTCTCCTTTTCGATTGGATCTTTCTCTGGTTTTGGTATCAGAGTGATACTTGTCTCCAGGAATTAGTTAGGGAGAACTGCTTCCTTTTCAATTTCCTTAAAGAGTTTGAGGAATATTGGCATTAAATCTTCTCTAAATTTCTTGTAGAATTCAACTGTGAATCCAACAAGACCTGGGCCTTTGTTTGATGGTACATTTTTAATTACATTTTTAATTTCAGTAACTGATATTGGATTATGCAAAATTTTTATACCATCTTGATCCAGCTTTGGTACTTCATATGGTTCTAGGAATCTGTCCATTTCCTCTGTGTTTTCCATCTTTTGTTAGTAAAGATTTTTGAAGTAAGTATTGAAGATCTTCTGAATTTCCACAGGACATAAAATAATTTCACCATTTTTTTTCCTTACTGCATGAATTTGAGTTTTTTCTTTCCTTTCCTTGATAAGGTTGGCAAAAGGTTTGTTAATTTTGTTTATTCTTTCAAAGAAGCAGCTCTTTGATTTATTAATTTTTTGTGTTATTTTCTTAGTCTCAATTGCACTAATCTCTGCCTTGATCTTTATAATGTCCTCTCTTCTATGAGTTTTGGTTTTGACTGGCTTTTTTTCTTTCCAGGAGCTTGCTGTGCAGCATTTAGTTGTTTATTTGTTCTTGTTCTCTTTTCTTGATGTGAGAATTCATTGCCATATATTTACCTCTTAGACCAGTTTCATTGCATCCCACAGGTTTCAGAGTGTTGTATTTGCATTTTCATTGAATTGTATATGTTGTTTAGTTTCTTTAATTTCATCTGTAACCCATTAATGGTTCTAGAGGGTGTTATTTAATTTCCATGTGTTTATGTAAGTTTTCCAGTTTCTTTTGTCATTAATTTCCACTTTCAATGTACTATGAGCAGGTTATAAGCATGGGATATTTTCAATCCCTTTGCATTTACTTAAGCATGTTTTATGGCCTAATATGTGGTCTGTTTTAGAGAATGTCCCATATTCAGCTGAGAAGAATATGTATTCTAATGTTGTTGAGTGAAACACTCTGTAAACATCTAGAAAGTTCACTTGTTCATAGGTCTGATTCAGTTCTGTTATTTCTTTACTGAGTTTTTGTCTAGTTGATATATCTCTTCGTGACAATGAAATTTTAAAGTCCCTTGTTATAATTGTATTGTTGTGTATTTCATTTTTCATGTCTATTAGCATTTGTCTTATATAGGTAGGTATTACTTATTTTGCGCATATGTATTTATGATTGTTATCTCTTCCTCTTGAATTTTCCCCTAACAAGTATGTAGTGACCTTCTTTTCCTCTTTTTTTTTTTTTAAGCATTTAGTTGCTTTATATACCTCACTTGCTATGAATGTAGCAGGTCCTCTAAGGAAGCAGAAGGCTTCTGAGGGGAGGGTCCTTGATTCATAGCCCGTGCACCTGTAGGCCTATGGGACGCACCTCTCTTTCTCTTCCTGGAGTTTGTACAGTCACGCAAACTGACCAGAGAGGCAGGCGGGCTTGCTGCTGGTTACTGCCTCTCGGCCCAACATGGAGGGTTCCCGGAAGGCACATAGTTCTCTCCCTGATGTCCGCGTGGTCCCACAAACTCACCAGGGAGGCAGGCAGACTTGCTGCTGGTTGCTGCCTCTTGGCCCAACATGGAGGGTTCCCGGAAAGCACATAGTTCTCTCCCTGAGGTCCGTGTGGTCCCACAAACTCACCAGGGAGGCAGGCGGGCTTGTTGTAGGTTGCTGCCTCTCGGTCCAACATGGAGGGTTCCCGGAAGGCACCTAATTCTCTCCTCTTTTCCTCTTTTGATCATTTTTGGCTTGAGCTTCACATTGTCTGCAAACAGAATAGCTACCCCTGTTTTTTTCTGGATTCCAGTCACATAGAATATTGTTTTCCATTCTTTTACTTTCAGTCTATGAGTTTCCTTTCAAGTCAGATGTGTTTCCTGTATACAGCATGTTGTTCAATCCTGTTTCTTGATCTTTTGTGTCAACCTACTTCTTTTAATTGGTGAATTGAGGCTATTTACATTGATGGTTACAACTAATATGTACTGGTTTAACTTTGTCATGTTGTTTTCCTGTTGTTGGTTCCTTGCTCTCCCCCCTTGTTTAATTGTTTGCCCTGCATGGCAGTTTCTTTATGTTGTTGTTCTGGGAATTGTAGTCCATTTTTGTCTCTCTCTAGTATGTCTTTCAGTACGCATTCTAGGATTGGCTTAGTGGACAGGAACTTCTTCACTTGTTCTCTGTCACAGAAGTATTTTATTTCTCCGTTACTCTTCAAAGAAAGTTTTGCAGGGTCCGTCAATCTGGGCTGAAAGTTCTTTCCTTTCAGACCTTGAAATACCTCACTCCAAACATCTTGACTTGAAGGTTTGTATTGAGAAGTCTGCTGTGATTCTAATGGCTTTCCTTGATAAGTGATTTGTGTCTTTTCTCCAACAGCTTTTAGTATTGTGTTTTTATGCTGAATTTCAAGGATCTTGATTATTACATGTCTGTGTATAGATTTATTTTGGTCATGACTGTTTGGAGTTCTACATGTCTCAATTATCTGTATATCAGATTCTTTTCCCATGTTTGGGAAATTTTCTGCTATTATTTCTTCAAATAGTTTTTTTTTTATGTCATTTGCCTTGGCTCCTGCATTTTCATTGACACCTATCAGCTTATACTGTTTTGCTTTAAATTGTGCTAAAGCTGTTGAGTCATTATTTCATGATCCCCTATTATTTTTAAAAGTTCTTTCTTTTCATGATAGCTAGTTGTGATCCTGTTTAAAAAGTCTGAAAGTCTATCTTCTGTTTTATTCAAGTGGTTTGGTCAGCATTCAATGGAATTTTTAATTTTCTGGATATCTTGTTGAATTTGTGTCATGCATTCTATTTCTTTGCTACATTGTTCATTCATGGTTTCCATCATTTTTCCATGCTCCTGTACTCTTTTCCTATGTCTTCTCTAGCTATGCTGAGCAACTCCTTTATTAGAGTTGTCATTTCTTTCTTTACCTGAGAGATTATTTCAATCTGATTTCCTCTGTAGCCTCATGGATTTATTTCTTTATTTCACTTGCTTTCTTTTTAGAAATTTCTGGTGTATGACTTCCAGTGTCCTCTACTTTGAAGTCTTCTGTACTTGTTCCAGACAGGCTGGGCATTTGAGATTGCACTTGCTTTTTTATCTTGTCATGTTCACCTCTTAAGTTAATATTTTGATCTTTTCAATTCTGCTAGTCTCAACTGTGCATCATATGTCTCTTAGGGCTCTATTCTGTGGTCGATGTTCACTCAGTTGCTGGATTCTACAGCGTTGGGGTGGGGACAATCACCTGAATTCCTCCTGTAGGGCCTATTGAGTGAATCCTATATTCTTCCTAGGTTGGCTAACCTAGGAGTATTGATGTTAACCCTTATCTCTTATTGTTACTGTAGCTTTAGGCTGCTCCAGGCCACAAGATCTACCTGTTTATAGTGTGTGACCCAGCTGGGGCCCTACTGTGTCACTGGGGGTCTCTTATGCCCTTTCTGGTTGCTCCAGGTGCAGCAAGGTCTTGTCGGCACTGTCACCAATGCATTGGGGCTCTCTGTATGGGAAAGAGACTCACCCATATGCTTGCCAGCTTGCCAAGTTCTTAGAGTTGGGGAGAATGTTTGTTGAGGCTCCTGTTGACCCACTGAGGTCCTCTACTTGAGGGAAAAACTCACCACACTGTTGCAGGCCCTCTGAGGTCCTTTGTGTAGATGTAGGGGTTGCTGAGGCTCCCACCAGCCCACCAAAGTACTGCAGGTGGTGGAAGGGCTTCCTGATAGTCCATGGGCTGCTTAGGTCTATTGGGTGGGGGGAATGGTATTAAATGAGCCTGTTGGTAGCTGAGGTCCTTTGAGTGCAGTGGAAGAGCAGTCTAGGCTCCCTTCAGTTGCTGGAGTCATCCAGGTGTGTGGGAAAGGCGTCTAATGATCCCCTTGGCTGTATAGGACTTTCAGGTGCAGAGGAAGGGCCGCTGAGTTTCCCCTCAGCAGCTGAAGTGGTCCGCATGTCAGGGCAGGGTGGCCAATGATCCTGTCGGCTGCTGAGGTGCAGGGGAAGGGCAGCTGAGGCTCCCCTCAGCCACCAAAGTCCTCTGGGTGTGGAGGAAGTACAGCCTGTGATCCTGTCAGCTACAGAGGTCTTCCAGATGCAGGGGAAGGGCAGCCGAGGCTCGCCTCAGCCACTGAGGTGCAGGGGAAGGGCCCGAATTAGGATTTTAAAAGCAGTTCATCGTCAAGCTTTTCCACAGATCCATAGATTGTAATTGCTAATAACTTCTGCCTGACATCCCACAGAGCCACAGCCCTGCTAAGGTAGAAAGAAATACTATTAATTAAGAAAGACTGGCTGCCAGGTCTTAATGCGTGTATTTATTTGCAAAGTCTTCAGGATGCCTAGAAACCACTGAAGTTTCAATCTTTTAACCACCCCCCCTGCCAGTTTTACACATTCACTAAACCATGTTTCATCCTGTTTGAAGAAAAAGAAGTGTTTATTAACTCATGGTATGTTTGTCACTACTTCTCAATATTTTGTCCATTATGGAAGCAAATTCTGCCATAGAGACCACTATTGATTAGCAAATTTCACTCTGAAAAAGTCCATTTTAGCTATGACACACCTCCTTTTCATTCATGGGCTATTTATGCTGCTCCATGAAGTGATCTCTGAATGGTCTTGGTGTATGTGTGTGTGTGTATTGGGGGCAGAATTAATGGTCACACACATCACATGCAGAAACAATGGAAAGAATCCCTCCATACTAAACAGTTCTCTACCTAACTCAAGTCATTCTGTGGTGCCAAGGAGGGTGGTGGTGGAGATACCAGTGAAACTGAGTCCCAGGGTGAAGAGAGTTCTGGCTGAGGACAATTACTGATCTGATGCACTGGGGTCAGTGTTAATGCCCTCAACTTCCAATTCACCAGTGTGTCTATGGCCCATGACTCCTCTTAGGATGTGCACACTATTAGCAAAAACTCAGTGTTAGAAATATTTTACCACAGAAGCTCAGTGAGGATACAAGGATCAGGTATGATCATTGTTCACATCCCTCTAGGCTGAGGATAGTGTCTCATCATTATATAGCACAGATATTGAGGGGAGCATCCTTGCAGTTTTCAATGTGAAAGTCTCTTGGCATTCTAAACTCCACACCATGGAGAAGTGCAGAAATCTCCTCCAGTGTGATGCCAGTATGCAAAGGGTGCTGATTTCCTTCTCCTGGCGTTAACCTCAAGATCTAGTTCAGGCTTGATTCTCCACAATATGCATTTAAATGTAACTCCAATCCCTTAATCTGCCTTCTTGGAAAAATTAAGTTACTTGGAGTTCAACACATTAAACCTTTGAAGAGGAATTGGTAGATGGAGCAGCAAGGTTTTATGATGACAAGATCTTATGTTGCTTGATGTATCAACATTTGGTGTATATTTGAGCTCTAAAACACAGTCTTTAGGCTTCTTCCCTGCAGAAATTCCTCCATATTTCATTTTGTTTGTTAAAATATTTTTGGGTTACTTAAGGCTAAACATGAAGAATTAAGTATATAACAAATAAAAAGGAAGCAGGATTCTGCTTTTCAAAATGCTTACAACAAATCATAAGGGATGATGCAGTTGAAAATTGCTAATACTGCAGTTTGGATATAATTTGTTTGTCAAGCACTCATGGGATAGAATCTGGTCTTCTACTCAAACAGTACTGAAAGGCAATACAACCTTCAGTGATAGGGTTTAATGAAAAGTAATTGGGTCATGAATTGATCTCAGGAAAGGACTAATGTTGATTTCTCAGGATAGTTTAGATTTCACAAGAGTGAATTAGATTCACAAGAGTGCATTTCATTAAAAAGCTAACAGAGATCATGGCTCCTTCTTGCCTCTTGTTTCATGTATGACCATCCAGCTTCTCTCTGGTACACACTTCTGCCATGCGATGCTGGATGAGGTCATCATTTGAAGCCATTGCATTCGGTATCATGTATCATTATATCAGGCCTCCAGAGCTGTGAGGTAAATTAACCTTTTTTTCTTTATAAAATACTCAGACCCAGTCATTTTGTCAAAGCAATGGAAATGGGCTAAGACAGTTGATAAGCACTGAAGAGAATTCCAAGAGTAAGTAGGAATGTTCACAAAGTGAGTTACAAGATCAGACCTTGTTGAAGAGTAGGGAAGTTGTGCCTTTCTTTTGATGGGAAAAGCTAGCTGAGTTTTCTGACAAGGGGCATGGGAAGAGTTTGGGGGTTGGATGAATGCCCCTGAGCAGTTTCATTCTCATCCTAAGTAGAAGATGGGGGCCCTCAAAAAGTCATCCATACACCTGGGGTCAACACTGCGGGGGGGGGGTGTCCAAAATAGCAAAAGTCTATGTTGTGTCTCAGTGGGAAACCATCTGTCTTTGCTTGCTGAAGGAGCTGACCTTGGAGCAAGCAACAGATTCTTGGGGAAGTTTTTTTAAGCACATTGAGGCAGAAAAAGGACAGAGGACTCCTTCCTTGTTCATTTTTCACTCCCAAGAGTTACAAAAAGGGCCTGGCATACATATGGGTCCCAGAGTTCTAGGTCCATGGTGGTGTAAGGTTAGGGGTTTTGCCTGGCCAAGCATCTTCACACGTGGTGCTGAGAGCACTTGTAGCGAAAAGTGGATAGTGTCCAGAAGGGTTGATCTTTAGGGGGATGCAGGAAGGTCCACCCAGTGGGAGAAAGCCCCTTGTGAAGACAGTTTAGAGAAGCCATTGTCCACCATCTTTAAGTCCATCAGCCTCAACCTCTCCACAGCAGTTACTCATGGAGACGTCTCCTGTTTGCTTATTTCCTCAGCATCAGGACTGAAGTCTAGGAAGGAGTTGAGAGAACAAATACAACACTCCCTACTTCCCTCATCATGTTTCAAATTAAGCACTGATTAGTTTTCAGAGGGCAGGGAGGTGCAGAGAGGGGAAGTAAAGAACATTGAGTCAGACCTGGAAAAAGGTATGAAAATGTTCAGGGTGAGTCTTAATATGGGTGTGGTCAAAATATTGTGAATGCTTAAAATTGTCACGATTAGTATAATAAAAGGCATATTGTTGTCAATCCCCCTCAGGATACTGTCCTTAACTTTGAATACGTTTATTCCATTGTTCTTGTCATTTTCTGAGGCAGTTCTGAAACTCTTCTTTCATTAGTGTCTTTAGTTGTGTGGTCTTGGCTGCCTTGCTATCCCGAGTCTATTAAAACGGTTTATCTCTCACCATCATTTTAATTTTGAGGAAAAGCCAGAAGTTGCACAGTGGCAGATCTAGTGAATACAGTGGATGAGGGCACACAGTTATACTTTTATTTGACAAAGATTGCTGTAAATGTTTTGAATTCATTCAAGACATCTAATCAGCCACTAAAAAGCACTTACAAAAGAAGACTTCCAGGACTGCTTTAGAAAGTTGCAAAAATGATGGAATAAATACGTGTAATATGAAGGAAGCATTTTAAGGAGAATTAATGACAGTGTCTTTTGCTGCAATAATTTATTTTTCTTTAAACATATATGGTGTTTAATGATCATATTATCATGATCATGATAGTTTAGGCAAGATAGGTAACTGAAAGTAACAGAAAATATCATTGAGTCTATTTAACTGCTCACGAAAATGGCTCCCAATGGGCAAGGAGCTCTTAACTGGAGAAAGAAAAACTTGCATGTTTTTGCCTCTGCCATAATTAGACTTCTCATTAAAACAACAATTTAATGACTGTAGTATTTAATATTGCTCATATAATAATTGTATGACAGGAGGCTCTGTTGGGTCATATTGATATCTTGTTTCTTTTGAAAGTGTCTTCAAATTTATGTTCTTTCAAAGTTTATGGCTGTAGACTAATGGGTGGTAGGGGATTACTGAAACAGAATTTTATGCTTTTTCTTATTGTTTTGCTGTCAGTTCTGAATTATCACAACTTTTTTTTAAAAAAATGTATTTTCTTTTGACTCTTTGTTGTGAAACATAAGACCCATGATTTTCTTTCTGGAAAGAAGAGGAAGACATTAATTTCCCAGCCAAAGAAGAAATTAATGAGAAAGGTAGATGAACGTCAAAGGAGAGATTAGTTCTTGTGGAAATAACATCAGCGAAAAGAAAAGCCCATGTCGAAGACAGACACAGACAGAAGAAATTGGAGGCTCTTGTCTTCCCTCCTGTTCTCACAAAGAAATGAAACCAAAGGACAACGAAGAGTGAATGCATTCACAATGAATTCTTCATTTTTTCTTTAAAAATTTAAAGTTGACTAAAACCAGCCTAAAGTAATGAGTAAAATTCATTCTATATAATACACCAATACTTGAATACTTGATGCATATTGAATCTGGCTGGCACTGATTTTTTTCTATAAATACCAAAATTTAGTGTTCATCCCAGAGCAATTCATTAAACTACAAAAGTCAATGAATAATGAATAGGAAATCCATTTGCTCATTAACTTGTGAAATGAGATATATCTCCCTCTGTGCTATCTCAGTTTAATTTGGCCCTGGAGCAAGTCAGAAGGCCTATAAACACCCCAGGGCAGTATGTGGCCCAGGAGCCTCTGTGTCTTAGGAAGGATGTGACCCCCTCAGTCTTTCCTCCATCTGTGGAACAGGAGGGCTACCTGGGGCTTCATCCAAGTGAGTTTGCCAGAGTGGAGACCTGGGGACCATCTTTTAACAAAGTTGCAGTGTGCGCACCACAGGTTATGTTTTGTAGAGTCTGATCACATTTCCAGAAGCTATTTGCTGTCTTTAAGGCACTCCAGGAGCAGAAATCTCCACATGAACGGGGAGTGACAACATCTGCATCCAACAGCATTTCAATCTGTGCACTCTTTATATATTTTTGGAGGCATTAGATGCTGCCAAAACCTTGACTTTCCTCAGTTTAATTAAAAGCTATGCATTTATGCATCTATTTGCTGATGCATCTATCCCTCTATTCATCCATTCAATAAAAATGAATGCTCTAAATTGTGGAGCAGCTGCATGTGTGGACATCATTTTCAGTACTGTGGGCG